>CAUEHS010000123.1:0-237153 GCA_958510865.1 Myrrha octodecimguttata | reverse complement strand
CTTACCCTTACCCTTGCTTTTACCCTTAAGCTTACCCTTACCCTTACCCTTACCCTTACCCTTACCCTTACCCTTACCCTTACCCTTACCCTTACCCTTACCCTTGCTTTTACCCTTACCCTTACCCTTGCTTTTACCCTTAGGCTTACCCTTACCCTTACCCTTACCCTTACCCTTACCCTTACCCTTACCCTTACCCTTGCTTTTACCCTTAAGCTTACCCTTACCCTTACCCTTACCCTTACCCTTACCCTTACCCTTACCCTTACCATTACCCTTACCCTTACCCTTGCTTTTACCCTTAAGCTTACCCTTACCCTTACCCTTACCCTTACCCTTACCCTTACCCTTACCCTTACCCTTACCCTTACCCTTACCCTTACCCTTACCCTTACCCTTACCCTTACCCTTACCCTTACCCTTACCCTTGCTTTTACCCTTAAGCTTACCCTTACCCTTACCCTTACCCTTACCCTTACCCTTACCCTTACCCTTACCCTTACCCTTACCCTTGCTTTTACCCTTAAGCTTACCCTTACCCTTACCCTTACCCTTACCCTTACCCTTACCCTTACCCTTACCCTTACCCTTACCCTTACCCTTACCCTTACCCTTACCCTTACCCATACCCTTGCTTTTACCCTTAGGCTTACCCTTACCTTTACCCTTACCCTTACCCTTACCCTTACCCTTACTCTTACCCTTACCCTTGCTTTTACCCTTAAGCTTACCCTTACCCTTACCCTTACCCTTACCCTTACCCTTACCCTTGCTTTTACCCTTAAGCTTACCCTTACCCTTACCCTTACCCTTACCCTTACCCTTGCTTTTACCCTTAGGCTTACCCTTACCCTTACCCTTACCCTTACCCTTACCCTTACCCTTACCCTTACCCTTACCCTCACCCTTACCCTTACCCTTACCCTCACCCTTGCTTTTACCCTTAAGCTTACCCTTACCCTTACCCTTACCCTTACCCTTACCCTTACCCTTACCCTTACCCTTACCCTTACCCTTACCCTTACCCTTACCTTTACCCTTACCCTTGCTTTTACCCTTAGGCTTACCCTTACCTTTACCCTTACCCTTACCCTTACCCTCACCCTTACCCTTACCCTTACCCTTAAGCTTACCCTTACCCTTACCCTTACCCTTACCCTTGCTTTCACCCTTAAGCTTACCCTTACTCTTACCCTTACCCTTACCCTTACCCTTACCCTTACCCTTACCCTCACCCTTACCCTTACCCTTACCCTTACCCTTACCCTTACCCTTACCCTTGCTTTTACCCTTAAGCTTACCCTTACCCTTACCCTTACCCTTACCCTTACCCTTACCCTTACCCTTGCTTTTACCCTTAAGCTTACCCTTACCCTTACCCTTACCCTTAACCTTACCCTTACCCTTACCCTTACCCTTACCCTTACCCTTACCCTTACCCTTACCCTTACCCTTACCCTTACCCTTACCCTTACCCTTACCCTTACACTTACCCTTACCCTTGCTTTTACCCTTAGGCTTACCCTTACCTTTACCCTTACCCTTACCCTTGTACTATCCCACCCTTTTAGACCCCGTCTACCTACTCGCAAACCCACCCATGGCCAATAAGCTGTGATCGTCTAGTAAAATGAACAGGACTCTACGTTGTGTTCGCAACCCAAAATACTTTTATACTCAGAGAATGAGAGAGAAGATTGATGGGAAGTTCAGGTTAGAATGAATAAAACAACAATTTGGCTATTCGGTGCGGTTCTCTTGCAGGAGGAAAAAGAATGCCTTAGAAAACCCCCAACCGATATTTATTACAATGTAACATCAGGAACAATTAGCTCAGGCAATCAGTGATTGTAAAACTCTAATGAATGAAGCAAAGAACCACGAAGGTTGTCCAACAGATAAGTTCCTCTCGCAAGCCTCATTCATAGCAATACCTCCGCCATTTAGGCGCCAATAAATGACAAAGGTAGATGTATAGCAGGTTCATGAGAAGACACTCAGCTGTCAGTACTTCTAGGTTCTTATGTATGATACATAGAGTCAAATATACCTTTGTATAAATTATCTGGATGAATAGGATATCTTAAACAGATACATAGTGGAAACAGTCACATTCCGGAATACCACCATCAGTGGAATAACAATATGCAGATTGACGGAGTTCAAAGGGGTTCTAGAGCTAAGGATCATCGGTCACCATTCCACATTCATTTCATCACAATATAAAATACTCTACTTGTTAGTTAGGAGTGAGTTCTATTTTTTTGTGGAGCCGAGCCATACGGCTAACTTAAATGGTCTCCGCCCTCACCCCTTTAGAATTTAGCTACAAGAGTCTTGACCCCGCCCTACGGCGCTGACCCAAGACAGGAAAGTAGTTGGTGTCAAGCCAAAGCCTACACATTGTAGTAATTGATTATTTGAATATTTAGCAAAGAAACACAATTAAAAGGAGATGAATAACAGCTAAGTCGTGTATAATATTAGGTACATAAATGGTAGTCGATAGGTGAAAACGGAGCAACTCAAATATTGCCCGCTCCTAAAGACTAACCAGACCTTGGATTGACACCGGGATGTTCAGTATTCTAGACAAAAAGCACTGACCATTCACACATAATGAAAACCGATGAATCCTTAATGATCGTAGAAACTCCTTGAACAGGATGATCGATATCAATTTAGATTATAACTTCGAAATGTACTGATGCCACTACATAATATTTGAGATTCAATAATGGCAATCAGAACGAACAAGCTTCTAGCAATTGTAATAATGTAACAAAGACTTACGTGGCTAAAAACGAATATTGAACAAGTACACTATGCCAAGGTGGCTGTGTTTAATTCCATCCTTTGTTCGTCGTAATCTCGAAGAGGGACTCTGTCGACTTACTTCTTCCGTTGTGAATTTAATAGCGAGCCTCTAGCGTTTCTGCTCTTTCTAGGTTAGTTTCTCGAACCATCGAAAAATCAACGTTCCCTTCTATGATTGGGGAATGAAAGAACCGTGAATCGAATGAATGAATGAATGAATCACGGTTTAGCACATAGGCGTAGTATTAAAATATAGGGAAATATTATGATTTAAAATCGGGTACAGTACACCCTTACCCTTACCCTTACCCTTACCCTTACCCTTGCTTTTACCCTTAAGCTTACCCTTACCCTTACCCTTACCCTTACCCTTACCCTTGCTTTTACCCTTAAGCTTACCCTTACCCTTACCCTTACCCTTACCCTTACCCTTACCCTTGCTTTTACCCTTAGGCTTACCCTTACCCTTACCCTTACCCTTACCCTTGCTTTTACCCTTAAGCTTACCCTTACACTTACCCTTACCCTTACCCTTACCCTTACCCTTACCCTTACCCTTACCCTTACCCTTACCCTTACCCTTACCCTTGCTTTTACCCTTAGGCTTACCCTTACCTTTACCCTTACCCTTACCCTTACCCTTACCCTTACCCTTACCCTTACCCTTACCCTTACCCTTACCCTTACCCTTACCCTTGCTTTTACCCTTAAGCTTACCCTTACCCTTACCCTTACCCTTACCCTTACCCTTACCCTTGCTTTTACCCTTAAGCTTACCCTTACCCTTACCCTTACCCTTACCCTTACCCTCACCCTTACCCTTACCCTTACCCTTGCTTATACCCTTAAGCTTACCCTTACCCTTACCCTTACCCTTACCCTTACCCTTACCCTTACCCTTACCCTTACCCTTACCCTTACCCTTACCCTTACCCTTACCCTTACCCTTACCCTTACCCTTGCTTTTACCCTTAGGCTTACCCTTACCTTTACCCTTACCCTTACCCTTACCCTTACCCTTACCCTTACCCTTACCCTTACCCTTACCCTTACCCTTACCCTTGCTTTTATCCTTAAGCTTACCCTTACCCTTACCCTTACCCTTACCCTTACCCTAACCCTTACCCTTGCTTTTACCCTTTAGCTTACCATTACCCTTACCCTTACCCTTACCCTTACCCTTACCCTTACCATTACCCTTACCCTTACCCTTACCCTTACCCTTACCCTTACCCTTACCCTTACCCTTGCTTTTACCCTTAAGCTTACCCTTACCCTTACCCTTACCCTTACCCTTACCCTTACCCTTACCCTTACCCTTGCTTTTACCCTTAAGCTTACCCTTACCCTTACCCTTACCCTTACCCTTACCCTTGCTTTTACCCTTAGGCTCACCTTTACCTGTACCCTTACCCTTACCCTTACCCTTACCCTTACCCTTACCCTTACCCTTACCCTTACCCTTATCCTTACCCTTACCCTTACCCTTGCTTTTACCCTTAAGCTTACCCTTACCCTTACCCTTACCCTTACCCTTACCCTTACCCTTGCTTTTACCCTTAAGCTTACCCTTACCCTTACCCTTACCCTTACCCTTACCCTTGCTTTTACCCTTAGGCTTACCCTTACCCTTACCCTTACCCTTACCCTTGCTTTTACCCTTAAGCTTACCCTCACCCTTACCCTTACTCTTACCCTTACCCTTACCCTTACCCTTACCCTTACCCTTACCCTTACCCTTACCCTTACCCTTACCCTTACCCTTACCCTTGCTTTTACCCTTAGGCTTACCCTTACCTTTACCCTTACCCTAACCCTTCCCCTTTCCCTTACCCTTACCCTTACCCTTGCTTTTACCCTTAAGCTTACCCTTACCCTTACCCTTACCCTTACCCTTACCCTTACCCTTACCCTTACCCTTACCCTTACCCTTACCCTTGCTTTTACCCTTAAGCTTACCCTTACCCTTACCCTTACCCTTACCCTTACCCTTACCCTTACCCTTACCCTTACCCTTACCCTTACCCTTACCCTCACCCTTACCCTTGCTTTTACCCTTAAGCTTACCCTTACCCTTACCCTTACCCTTACCCTTACCCTAACCCTTACCCTTGCTTTTACCCTTAAGCTTACCCTTACCCTTACCCTTACCCTTACCCTTACCCTTACCCTTACCTTTACCCTTACCCTTACCCTTACCCTTACCCTTACCCTTACCCTTACCCTTAAGCTTACCCTTACCCTTACCCTTACCCTTACCCTTACCCTTACCCTTACCCTTACCCTTACCCTTACCCTTACCCTTGCTTTTACCCTTAAGCTTACCCTTACCCTTACCCTTACCCTTACCCTTACCCTTACCCTTACCCTTACCCTTGCTTTTACCCTTAGGCTTACCCTTACCTTTACCCTTACCCTTACCCTTACCCTTACCCTTACCCTTACCCTTACCCTTACCCTTACCCTTGCTTTTACCCTTAAGCTTACCCTTACCCTTACCCTTACCCTTACCCTTACCCTTACCCTTACCCTTACCCTTGCTTTTACCCTTAAGCTTACCCTTACCGTTACCCTTACCCTTACCCTTACCCTTGCTTTTACCCTTAGGCTTACCCTTACCCTTACCCTTACCCTTGCTTTTACCCTTAAGCTTACCCTTACACTTACCCTTACTCTTACCCTTACCCTTACCCTTACCCTTACCCTTACCCTTACCCTTGCTTTTACCCTTAGGCTTACCCTTACCTTTACCCTTACCCTAACCCTTACCCTTACCCTTACCCTTACCCTTACCCTTACCCTTGCTTTTACCCTTAAGCTTACCCTTACCCTTACCCTTACCCTTACCCTTACCCTTACCCTTACCCTTACCCTTGCTTTTACCCTTAAGCTTACCCTTACCCTTACCCTTACCCTTACCCTTACCCTTACCCTTACCCTTACCCTTACCCTTACCCTTACCCTTACCCTTACCCTTACCCTTACCCTTACCCTTACCCTTACCCTTACCCTTACCCTTACCCTTACCATTACCCTTACCCTTGCTTTTACCCTTAAGCTTACCCTTACCCTTACCCTTACCCTTACCCTTACCCTTACCCTTACCCTTACCCTTACCCTTAGCCTTACCCTTACCCTTATCCTTGCTTTTACCCTTAGGCTTACCCTTACCTTTACCCTTACCCTTACCCTTACCCTTACCCTTACCCTTGCTTTTACCCTTAAGCTTACCCTTACCCTTACCCTTACCCTTAAGCTTACCCTTACCCTTACCCTTACCCTTACCCTTACCCTTACCCTTACCCTTAACCTTACCCTTGCTTTTACCCTTAAGCTTACCCTTACCCTTACCCTTACCCTTACCCTTACCCTTGCTTTTACCCTTAAGCTTACCCTTACCCTTACCCTTACCCTTACCCTTAGGCTTTCCCTTACCCTTACCCTTACCCTTACCCTTACCCTTACCCTTACCCTTACCCTTACCCTTACCCTTACCCTTACCCTTACCCTTACCCTTACCCTTACCCTTACCCTTACCCTTACCCTTACCCTTACCCTTACCCTTACCCTTACCCTTGCTTTTACCCTTAAGCTTACCCTTACCCTTACCCTTACCCTTACCCTTACCCTTAAGCTTACCCTTACCCTTACCCTTACCCTTACCCTCACCCTTACCCTTACCCTTGCTTTTACCCTTAAGCTTACCCTTACCCTTACCCTTACCCTTACCCTTAAGCTTACCCTTACCCTTACCCTTACCCTTACCCTTACCCTTACCCTTACCCTTGCTTTTACCCTTAAGCTTACCCTTACCCTTACCCTTACCCTTACCCTTAAGCTTACCCTTACCCTTACCCTTACCCTTACCCTTACCCTTACCCTTACCCTTACCCTTACCCTTACCCTTACCCTTGCTTTTACCCTTAAGCTTACCCTTACCCTTACCCTTACCCTTACCCTTGCTTTTACCCTTAAGCTTACCCTTACCCTTACCCTTACCCTTACCCTTAAGCTTACCCTTACCCTTACCCTTACCCTTACCCTTACCCTTACCCTTACCCTTACCCTTACCCTTACCCTTACCCTTACCCTTACCCTTGCTTTTACCCTTAAGCTTACCCTTACCCTTACCCTTAACCTTACCCTTACCCTTACCCTTACCCTTACCCTTACCCTTGCTTTTACCCTTAGGCTTACCCTTACCTTTACCCTTACCCTTACCCTTACCCTTACCCTTACCTTTACCCTTACCCTTACCCTTACCTTTACCCTTACCCTTGCTTTTACCCTTAAGCTTACCCTTACCCTTACCCTTACCCTTACCCTTACCCTTACTCTTGCTTTTACCCTTAAGCTTACCCTTACCCTTACCCTTACCCTTACCCTTACCCTTGCTTTTACCCTTAGGCTTACCCTTACCCTTTCCCTTACCCTTACCCTTGCTTTTACCCTTAAGCTTACCCTTACCCTTACCCTTACCCTTACCCTTACCCTTACCCTTACCCTTACCCTTACCCTTACCCTTGCTTTTACCCTTAGGCTTACCCTTACCTTTACCCTTACCCTTACCCTTACCCTTACCCTTACCTTTACCCTTACCCTTACCCTTACCTTTACCCTTACCCTTGCTTTTACCCTTAAGCTTACCCTTACCCTTACCCTTACCCTTACCCTTACCCTTACCCTTGCTTTTACCCTTAAGCTTACCCTTACCCTTACCCTTACCCTTACCCTTACCCTTGCTTTTACCCTTAGGCTTACCCTTACCCTTACCCTTACCCTTACCCCTGCTTTTACCCTTAAGCTTACCCTTACCCTTACCCTTACTCTTACCCTTACCCTTACCCTTACCCTTACCCTTGCTTTTACCCTTAGGCTTACCCTTACCTTTACCCTTACCCTTACCCTTACCCTTACCCTTACCCTTACCCTTACCCTTACCCTTACCCTTACCCTTACCCTTACCCTTGCTTTTACCCTTAAGCTAACCCTTACCCTTACCCTTACCCTTACCCTTACCCTTACCCTTAACCTTACCCTTACCCTTGCTTTTACCCTTAAGCTCACCCTTACCCTTACCCTTACCCTTACCCTTACACTTACCCTTACCCTGACCCTTACCCTTGCTTTTACCCTTATGCTTACCCTTACTCTTACCCTTACCCTTACCCTTAAGCTTACCCTTAAACTTACCCTTACCCTTACCCTTACCCTTGCTTTTACCCTTAAGCTTACCCTTACCCTTACCCTTACCCTTACCCTTACCCTTACCCTTACCCTTAGCCTTACCCTTACCCTTATCCTTGCTTTTACCCTTAGGCTTACCCTTACCTTTACCCTTACCCTTACCCTTACCCTTACCCTTACCCTTGCTTTTACCCTTAAGCTTACCCTTACCCTTACCCTTACCCTTAAGCTTACCCTTACCCTTACCCTTACCCTTACCCTTACCCTTACCCTTACCCTTACCCTTAACCTTACCCTTGCTTTTACCCTTAAGCTTACCCTTACCCTTACCCTTACCCTTACCCTTACCCTTGCTTTTACCCTTAAGCTTACCCTTACCCTTACCCTTACCCTTACCCTTAGGCTTTCCCTTACCCTTACCCTTACCCTTACCCTTACCCTTACCCTTACCCTTACCCTTACCCTTACCCTTACCCTTACCCTTACCCTTACCCTTACCCTTACCCTTACCCTTACCCTTACCCTTACCCTTACCCTTGCTTTTACCCTTAAGCTTACCCTTACCCTTACCCTTACCCTTACCCTTAAGCTTACCCTTACCCTTACCCTTACCCTTACCCTCACCCTTACCCTTACCCTTGCTTTTACCCTTAAGCTTACCCTTACCCTTACCCTTACCCTTAAGCTTACCCTTACCCTTACCCTTACCCTTACCCTTACCCTTACCCTTACCCTTGCTTTTACCCTTAAGCTTACCCTTACCCTTACCCTTACCCTTACCCTTAAGCTTACCCTTACCCTTACCCTTACCCTTACCCTTACCCTTACCCCTACCCTTACCCTTACCCTTACCCTTACCCTTGCTTTTACCCTTAAGCTTACCCTTACCCTTACCCTTACCCTTACCCTTGCTTTTACCCTTAAGCTTACCCTTACCCTTACCCTTACCCTTACCCTTAAGCTTACCCTTACCCTTACCCTTACCCTTACCCTTACCCTTACCCTTACCCTTACCCTTACCCTTACCCTTACCCTTACCCTTACCCTTGCTTTTACCTTTAAGCTTACCCTTACCCTTACCCTTAACCTTACCCTTACCCTTACCCTTACCCTTACCCTTACCCTTGCTTTTACCCTTAGGCTTACCCTTACCTTTACCCTTACCCTTACCCTTACCCTTACCCTTACCTTTACCCTTACCCTTACCCTTACCTTTACCCTTACCCTTGCTTTTACCCTTAAGCTTACCCTTACCCTTACCCTTACCCTTACCCTTACCCTTACTCTTGCTTTTACCCTTAAGCTTACCCTTACCCTTACCCTTACCCTTACCCTTACCCTTGCTTTTACCCTTAGGCTTACCCTTACCCTTTCCCTTACCCTTACCCTTGCTTTTACCCTTAAGCTTACCCTTACCCTTACCCTTACCCTTACCCTTACCCTTACCCTTACCCTTACCCTTACCCTTACCCTTACCCTTACCCTTACCCTTACCCTAACCCTTACCCTTACCCTTACCCTTACCCTTACCCTTACCCTTGCTTTTACCCTTAGGCTTACCCTTACCTTTACCCTTACCCTTACCCTTACCCTTACCCTTACCCTTACCCTTGCTTTTACCCTTAAGCTTACCCTTACCCTTACCCTTACCCTTACCCTTACCCTTACCCTTAACCTTACCCTTACCCTTACCCTTACCCTTACCCTTGCTTTTACCCTTAAACTTACCCTTACCCTTACCCTTACCCTTACCCTTACCCTTACCCTTACCCTTACCCTTGCTTTTACCCTTAAGCTTACCCTTACCCTTACCCTTACCCTTACCCTTACCCTTGCTTTTACCCTTAGGCTTACCCTTACCCTTACCCTTACCCTTACCCCTGCTTTTACCCTTAAGCTTACCCTTACCCTTACCCTTACTCTTACCCTTACCCTTACCCTTACCCTTACCCTTGCTTTTACCCTTAGGCTTACCCTTACCTTTACCCTTACCCTTACCCTTACCCTTACCCTTACCCTTACCCTTACCCTTACCCTTACCCTTACCCTTACCCTTACCCTTACCCTTGCTTTTACCCTTAAGCTAACCCTTACCCTTACCCTTACCCTTACCCTTACCCTTACCCTTAACCTTACCCTTACCCTTGCTTTTACCCTTAAGCTCACCCTTACCCTTACCCTTACCCTTACCCTTACACTTACCCTTACCCTGACCCTTACCCTTGCTTTTACCCTTATGCTTACCCTTACTCTTACCCTTACCCTTACCCTTAAGCTTACCCTTACCCTTACCCTTACCCTTACCCTTACCCTTGCTTTTACCCTTAAGCTTACCCTTACCCTTACCCTTACCCTTACCCTTACCCTTGCTTTTACCCTTAAGCTTACCCTTACCCTTACCCTTAACCTTAAGCTTACCCTTACCCTTACCCTTACCCTTACCCTTACCCTTACCCTTGCTTTTACCCTTAAGCTTACCCTTACCCTTACCCTTACCCTTACCCTAACCCTTACCCTTAACCTTACCCTTACCCTTACCCTTACCCTTACCTTTACCCTTACCCTTACCCTTACCCTTGCTTTTACCCTTAGGCTTACCCTTACCTTTACCCTTACCATTACCCTTACCCTTACCCTTACCCTTACCCTTACCCTTACCCTTACCCTTACCCTTACCCTTGCTTTTACCCTTAAGCTTACCCTTACCCTAACCCTTACCCTTACCCTTACCCTTACCCTTACCCTTACCCTTACCCTTACCCTTACCCTTACGCTTACCCTTGCTTTTACCCTTAAGCTTACCCTTACCCTTACCCTTACCCTTACCCTTACCCTTACCCTTACCCTTACCCTTACCCTTACCCTTACCCTTACCCTTACCCTTACCCTTACCCTTACCCTTACCCTTACCCTTGCTTTTACCCTTAAGCTTACCCTTACCCTTACCCTTACTCTTACCCTTACCCTTACCCTTACCCTTACCCTTGCTTTTACCCTTAAGCTTACCCTTACCCTTACCTTTACCCTTACCCTTACCCTTACCCTTACCCTTACCCTTACCCTTACCCTTACTCTTACCCTTACCCTTACCCTTACCCTTGCTTTTACCCTTAGGCTTACCCGTACCTTTAGCCTTACCCTTACCCTTACCCTTACCCTTACCCTTGCTTTTACCCTTAAGCTTACCCTTACCCTTACCCTTACCCTTACCCTTACCCTTACCCTTACCCTTACCCTTGCTTTTACCCTTGAGCTTACCCTTACCCTTACCCTTACCCTTACACTTACCCTTGCTTTTACCCTTAGGCTTACCCTTACCCTTACCCTTACCCTTACCCTTAAGCTTACCCTTACCCTTACCCTTACCCTTACCCTCACCCTTACCCTTACCCTTACCCTTACCCTTACCCTTACCCTTACCCTTGCTTTTACCCTTAAGCTTACCCTTACCCTTACCCTTACTCTTACCCTTACCCTTACCCTTACCCTTACCATTACCCTTGCTTTGACCCTTAGGCTTACCCTTACCTTTACCCTTACCCTTACCCTTACCCTTACCCTTACCCTTACCCTTACCCTTACCCTTACCCTTACCCTTACCCTTGCTTTTACCCTTAAGCTTACCCTTACCCTTACCCTTACCCTTACCCTTACCCTTACCCTTACCCTTGCTTTTACCCTTAAGCTTACCCTTACCCTTACCCTTACCCTTACCCTTACCCTTGCTTTTACCCTTAGGCTTACCCTTACCCTTACCCTTACCCTTACCCTTGCTTTTACCCTTAAGCTTACCCTTACCCTTACCCTTACCCTTACAACCTTACCCTTACCCTTACCCTTACCCTTACCCTTACCTATACCCTTACCCTTACCCTTGCTTTTACCCTTAGGCTTAACCTTACCTTTACCCTTACCCTTACCCTTACCCTTACCCTTACTCTTACCCTTACCCTTACCCTTACCCTTACCCTTACCCTTACCCTTACCCTTACCCTTACCCTTGCTTTTACCCTTAAGCTTACCCTTACCCTTACCCTTACCCTTACCCTTACCCTTACCCTTACCCTTACCCTTACCCTTACCCTTACCCTTGCTTTTACCCTTAAGCTTACCCTTACCCTTACCCTTACCCTTACCCTCACCCTTACCCTTACCCTTACACTTGCTTATACCCTTAAGCTTACCCTTACCCTTACCCTTACCCTTACCCTTACCCTTACCCTTACCCTTACCCTTACCCTTACCCTTACCCTTACCCTTACCCTTGCTTTTACCCTTAGGCTTACCCTTACCTTTACCCTTACCCTTACCCTTACCCTTACCCTTACCCTTACCCTTACCCTTGCTTTTACCCTTAAGCTTACCCTTACCCTTACCCTTACTCTTACCCTTACCCTAACCCTTACCCTTGCTTTTACCCTTAAGCTTACCCTTACCCTTACCCTTACCCTTACCCTTACCCTTACCCTTACCCTTACCCTTACCCTTACCCTTGCTTTTACCCTTAAGCTTACCCTTACCCTTACCCTTACCCTTACCCTTACCCTTACCCTTACCCTTACCCTTACCCTTATCCTTACCCTTGCTTTTACCCTTAAGCTTACCCTTACCCTTACCCTTACCCTTACCCTTACCCTTACCCTTACCCTTACCCTTACCCTTACCCTTGCTTTTACTCTTAGGCTTACCCTTACCTTTACCCTTACCCTTACCCTTACCCTTACCCTTACCCTCACCCTTACCCTTACCCTTGCTTTTACCCTTAAGCTTACCCTTACCCTTACCCTTACCCTCACCCTTACCCTTGCTTTTACCCTTAAGCTTACCCTTACCCTTACCCTTAACCTTACCCCTACCCTTGCTTTTACCCTTAGGCTTACCCTTACCCTTACCCTTACCCTTACCCTTGCTTTTACCCTTAAGCTTACCCTTACGCTTACCCTTACCCTTACCCTTACCCTTACCCTTACCCTTACCCTTACCCTTACCCTTACCCTTACCCTTGCTTTTACCCATAAGCTTACCCTTACCCTTACCCTTACCCTTACCCTTACCCTTACCCTTACCCTTACCCTTGCTTTTACCCTTAAGCTTACCCTTACCCTTACCCTTACCCTTACCCTTGCTTTTACCCTTAAGCTTACCCTTACCCTTACCCTTACCCTTACCCTTAAGCTTACCCTTACCCTTACCCTTACCCTTACCCTTACCCTTACCCTTACCCTTACCCTTACCCTTACCCTTACCCTTACCCTTACCCTTACCCTTACCCTTACCCTTACCCTTACCCTTGCTTTTACCCTTAAGCTTACCCTTACCCTTACCCTTAACCTTACCCTTACCCTTACCCTTACCCTTACCCTTACCCTTGCTTTTACCCTTAGGCTTACCCTTACCTTTACCCTTACCCTTACCCTTACCCTTACCCTTACCCTTACCCTTACCCTTACCCTTACCCTTACCTTTACCCTTACCCTTGCTTTTACCCTTAAGCTTACCCTTACCCTTACCCTTACCCTTACCCTTACCCTTACCCTTACCCTTACCCTTACTCTTGCTTTTACCCTTAAGCTTACCCTTACCCTTACCCTTACCCTTACCCTTACCCTTGCTTTTACCCTTAGGCTTACCCTTACCCTTTCCCTTACCCTTACCCTTGCTTTTACCCTTAAGCTTACCCTTACTCTTACCCTTACCCTTACCCTTACCCTTACCCTTACCCTTACCCTTACCCTTACCCTTACCCTTACCCTTACCCTTACCCTTACCCTTACCCTTACCCTTACCCTAACCCTTACCCTTACCCTTACCCTTACCCTTACCCTTGCTTTTACCCTTAGGCTTACCCTTACCTTTACCCTCACCCTTACCCTTACCCTTACCCTTACCCTTGCTTTTACCCTTAAGCTTACCCTTACCCTTACCCTTACCCTTACCCTTACCCTTACCCTTACCCTTACCCTTACCCTTACCCTTACCCTTACCCTTACCCTTACCCTTACCCTTGCTTTTACTCTTAAACTTACCCTTACCCTTACCCTTACCCTTACCCTTACCCTTACCCTTTCCCTTACCCTCACCCTTGCTTTTACCCTTAAGCTTACCCTTACCCTTACCCTTACCCTTACCCTTACCCTTACCCTTACCCTTGCTTTTACCCTTAAGCTTACCCTTACCCTTACCCTTACCCTTACCCTTACCCTTGCTTTTACCCTTAGGCTTACCCTTACCCTTACCCTTACCCTTACCCCTGCTTTTACCCTTAAGCTTACCCTTACCCTTACCCTTACTCTTACCCTTACCCTTACCCTTACCCTTACCCTTGCTTTTACCCTTAGGCTTACCCTTACCTTTACCCTTACCCTTACCCTTACCCTTACCCTTACCCTTACCCTTACCCTTACCCTTACCCTTGCTTTTACCCTTAGGCTAACCCTTACCCTTACCCTTACCCTTACCCTTACCCTTACCCTTAACCTTACCCTTACCCTTGCTTTTACCCTTAAGCTCACCCTTACCCTTACCCTTACCCTTACCCTTACCCTTACACTTACCCTTACCCTGACCCTTACCCTTGCTTTTACCCTTAAGCTTACCCTTACTCTTACCCTTACCCTTACCCTTAAGCTTACCCTTACCCTTCCCCTTACCCTTACCCTTACCCTTAACCTTACCCTTGCTTTTACCCTTAAGCTTACCCTTACCCTTACCCTTACCCTTACCCTTACCCTTGCTTTTACCCTTAAGCTTACCCTTACCCTTACCCTTACCCTTAAGCTTACCCTTACCCTTACCCTTACCCTTACCCTTACCCTTACCCTTGCTTTTACCCTTAAGCTTACCCTTACCCTTACCCTTACCCTAACCCTTACCCTTAGCCTTACCCTTACCCTTACCCTTACACTTACCCTTACCCTTGCTTGTACCCTTAGGCTTACCCTTACCTTTACCCTTACCATTACCCTTACCCTTACCCTTACCCTTACCCTTACCCTTACCCTTACCCTTGCTTTTACCCTTAAGCTTACCCTTACCCTTACCCTTACCCTTACCCTTACCCTTACCCTTACCCTTACCCTTACCCTTACCCTTACCCTTACCCTTGCTTTTACCCTTAAGCTTACCCTTACCCTTACCCTTACCCTTACCCTTACCCTTACCCTTACCCTTACCCTTACCCTTACCCTTACCCTTACCCTTACCCTTACCCTTACCCTTGCTTTTACCCTTAAGCTTACCCTTACCCTTACCCTTACTCTTACCCTTACCCTTACCCTTACCCTTACCCTTGATTTTTCCCTTAAGCTTACCCTTACCCTTACCTTTACCCTTACCCTTACCCTTACCCTTACCCTTACCCTTACTCTTACCCTTACCCTTACCCTTACCCTTGCTTTTACCCTTAGGCTTACCCTTACCTTTAGCCTTACCCTTACCCTTACCCTTACCCTTACCCTTACCCTTACCCTTACCCTTGCTTTTACCCTTAAGCTTACCCTTACCCTTACCCTTACCCTTACCCTTACACTTACCCTTACCCTTACCCTTACCCTTGCTTTTACCCTTAAGCTTAACCTTACCCTTACCCTTACCCTTACACTTACCCTTGCTTTTACCCTTAGGCTTACCCTTACCCTTACCTTTACCCTTACCCTTAAGCTTACCCTTACCCTTACCCTTACCCTTACCCTCACCCTTACCCTTACACTTACCCTTACCCTTACCCTTACCCTTACCCTTACCCTTGCTTTTACCCTTAAGCTTACCCTTACCCTTACCCTTACTCTTACCCTTACCCTTACCCTTACCCTTACCCTTACCCTTGCTTTGACCCTTAGGCTTACCCTTACCTTTACCCTTACCCTTACCCTTACCCTTACCCTTACCCTTACCCTTACCCTTACCCTTACCCTTACCCTTGCTTTTACCCTTAAGCTTACCCTTACCCTTACCCTTACCCTTACCCTTACCCTTACCCTTGCTTTTACCCTTAAGCTTACCCTTACCCTTACCCTTACCCTTACCCTTACCCTTGCTTTTACCCTTAGGCTTACCCTTACCCTTACCCTTACCCTTACCCTTGCTTTTACCCTTAAGCTTACCCTTACCCTTACCCTTACCCTTACCCTTACCCTTACCCTTACTCTTACCCTTACCCTTACCCTTACCCTTACCCTTACCCTTACCCTTACCCTTACCCTTGCTTTTACCCTTAGGCTTAACCTTACCCTTACCCTTACCCTTACCCTTACCCTTACCCTTACTCTTACCCTTACCCTTACCCTTACCCTTACCCTTACCCTTACCCTTACCCTTACCCTTGCTTTTACCCTTAAGCTTACCCTTACCCTTACCCTTACCCTTACCCTTACCCTTACCCTTACCCTTACCCTTGCTTTTACCCTTAAGCTTACCCTTACCCTTACCCTTACCCTTACCCTCACCCTTACCCTTACCCTTACACTTGCTTATACCCTTAAGCTTACCCTTACCCTTACCCTTACCCTTACCCTTACCCTTACCCTTACCCTTACCCTTACCCTTACCCTTACCCTTACCCTTACCCTTACCCTTACCCTTGCTTTTACCCTTAGGCTTACCCTTACCTTTACCCTTACCCTTACCCTTACCCTTACCCTTACCCTTACCCTTACCCTTGCTTTTACCCTTAAGCTTACCCTTACCCTTACCCTTACTCTTACCCTTACCCTAACCCTTACCCTTGCTTTTACCCTTAAGCTTACCCTTACCCTTACCCTTACCCTTACCCTTACCCTTACCCTTACCCTTACCCTTACCCTTACCCTTACCCTTACCCTTACCCTTACCCTTACCCTTGCTTTTACCCTTAAGCTTACCCTTACCCTTACCCTTACCCTTACCCTTACCCTTACCCTTACCCTTATCCTTACCTTGCTTTTACCCTTAAGCTTACCCTTACCCTTACCCTTACCGTTACCCTTACCCTTACCCTTACCCTTACCCTTACCCTTGCTTTTACTCTTAGGCTTACCCTTACCTTTACCCCTACCCTTACCCTTACCCTTACCCTCACCCTTACCCTTACCCTTGCTTTTACCCTTGAGCTTACCCTTACCCTTACCCTTACCCTCACCCTTACCCTTGCTTTTACCCTTAAGCTTACCCTTACCCTTACCCTTACCCTTACCCTTACCCTTACCCTTACCCTTGCTTTTACCCTTAAGCTTACCCTTACCCTTACCCTTACTCTTACCCTTACCCTTACCCTTACCCTTACCCTTACCCTTACCCTTACCCTTACCCTTACCCTTACCCTTACCCTTGCTTTTACCCTTAGGCTTACCCTTACCTTTACCCTTACCCTAACCCTTACCCTTACCCTTACCCTTACACTTACCCTTGCTTTTACCCTTAAGCTTACCCTCACCCTTACCCTTACCCTTACCCTTACCCTTACCCTTACCCTTACCCTTACCCTTACCCTTGCTTTTACCCTTAAGCTCACCCTTACCCTTTCCCCTAACCCTTACCCTTACCCTTACCCTTACCCTTACCCTTACCCTTACCCTTACCCTTACCCTTACCCTTGCTTTTACCCTTAGGCTTACCCTTACCTTTACCCTTACCCTAACCCTTACCCTTACCCTTACCCTTACACTTACCCTTGCTTTTACCCTTAAGCTTACCCTTACCCTTACCCTTACCCTTACCCTTACCCTTACCCTTACCCTTACCCTTACCCTTACCCTTACCCTTACCCTTACCCTTACCCTTGCTTTTACCCTTAGGCTTACCCTTACCTTTACCCTTACCCTTACCCTTACCCTTACCCTTACCCTTACCCTTGCTTTTACCCTTAAGCTTACCCTTACCCTTACCCTTACCCTTAAGCTTACCCTTACCCTTACCCTTACCCTTACCCTTACCCTTACCCTTACCCTTACCCTTACCCTTACCCTTACCCTTACCCTTGCTTTTACCCTTAAGCTTACCCTTACCCTTACCCTTACCCTTAGCCTTACCCTTGCTTTTACCCTTAAGCTTACCCTTACCCTTACCCTTACCCTTAAGCTTACCCTTACCCTTACCCTTACCCTTACCCTTACCTTTACCTTTACCCTTACCCTTACCCTTACCCTTACCCTTACCCTTACCCTTGCTTTTACCCTTAAGCTTACCCTTACCCTTACCCTTACCCTTACCCTTAAGCTTACCCTTACCCTTACCCTTACCCTTACCCTTACCCTTAACCTTACCCTTGCTTTTACCCTTAAGCTTACCCTTACCCTTACCCTTACCCTTACCCTCACCCTTACCCTTACCCTTACACTTGCTTATACCCTTAAGCTTACCCTTACCCTTACCCTTACCCTTACCCTTACCCTTACCCTTACCCTTACCCTTACCCTTACCCTTACCCTTACCCTCACCCTTACCCTTGCTTTTACCCTTAGGCTTACCCTTACCTTCACCCTTACCTTTACCCTTACCCTTACCCTTACCCTTACCCTTACCCTTACCCTTACCCTTGCTTTTACCCTTAAGCTTACCCTTACCCTTACCCTTACTCTTACCCTTACCCTAACCCTTACCCTTGCTTTTACCCTTAAGCTTACCCTTACCCTTACCCTTACCCTTACCCTTACCCTTACCCTTACCCTTACCCTTACCCTTACCCTTACCCTTACCCTTACCCTTGCTTTTACCCTTAAGCTTACCCTTACCCTTACCCTTACCCTTACCCTTACCCTTACCCTTACCCTTATCCTTACCCTTGCTTTTACCCTTAAGCTCACCCTTACCCTTACCCTTACCCTTACCCTTACCCTTACCCTTACCCTTACCCTTACCCTTACCCTTGCTTTTACTCTTAGGCTTACCCTTACCTTTACCCTTACCCTTACCCTTACCCTTACCCTTACCCTCACCCTTACCCTTACCCTTGCTTTTACCCTTAAGCTTACCCTTACCCTTACCCTTACCCTCACCCTTACCCTTGCTTTTACCCTTAAGCTTACCCTTACCCTTACCCTTAACCTTACCCTTACCCTTGCTTTTACCCTTAGGCTTACCCTTACCCTTACCCTTACCCTTACCCTTGCTTTTACCCTTAAGCTTACCCTTACCCTTACCCTTACCCTTACCCTTACCCTTACCCTTACCCTTACCCTTACCCTTACCCTTACCCTTACCCTTACCCTTGCTTTTACCCTTAAGCTTACCCTTACCCTTACCCTTACCCTTACCCTTACCCTTACCCTTACCCTTACCCTTAACCTTACCCTTACCCCTGCTTTTACCCTTAAGCTTACCCTTACCCTTACCCTTACCCTTACCCTTGCTTTTACCCTTAAGCTTACCCTTACCCTTACCCTTACCCTTACCCTTAAGCTTACCCTTACCCTTACCCTTACCCTTACCCTTACCCTTACCCTTACCCTTACCCTTACCCTTACCCTTACCCTTACCCTTACCCTTACCCTTACCCTTACCCTTACCCTTGCTTTTACCCTTAAGCTTACCCTTACCCTTACCCTTAACCTTACCCTTACCCTTACCCTTACCCTTACCCTTACCCTTGCTTTTACCCTTAGGCTTACCCTTACCTTTACCCTTACCCTTACCCTTACCCTTACCCTTACCCTTACCCTTACCCTTACCCTTACCCTTACCTTTACCCTTACCCTTGCTTTTACCCTTAAGCTTACCCTTACCCTTACCCTTATCCTTACCCTTACCCTTACTCTTGCTTTTACCCTTAAGCTTACCCTTACCCTTACCCTTACCCTTACCCTTACCCTTGCTTTTACCCTTAGGCTTACCCTTACCCTTTCCCTTACCCTTACCCTTGCTTTTACCCTTAAGCTTACCCTTACCCTTACCCTTACCCTTACCCTTACCCTTACCCTTACCCTTACCCTTACCCTTACCCTTACCCTTACCCTTACCCTTACCCTTACCCTTACCCTAACCCTTACCCTTACCCTTACCCTTACCCTTACCCTTACCCTTACCCTTGCTTTTACCATTAGGCTTACCCTTACCTTTACCCTTACCCTTACCCTTACCCTTACCCTTGCTTTTACCCTTAAGCTTACCCTTACCCTTACCCTTACCCTTACCCTTACCCTTACCCTTACCCTTACCCTTACCCTTACCCATACCCTTACCCTTGCTTTTACCCTTAAGCTTACCCTTACCCTTACCCTTACCCTTACCCTTACCCTTACCCTTACCCTTACCCTTACCCTCACCCTTGCTTTTACCCTTAAGCTTACCCTTACCCTTACCCTTACCCTTACCCTTACCCTTGCTTTTACCCTTAAGCTTACCCTTACCCTTACCCTTACCCTTACCCTTACCCTTACCCTTGCTTTTACCCTTAGGCTTACCCTTACCCTTACCCTTACCCTTACCCTTGCTTTTACCCTTAAGCTTACCCTTACCCTTACCCTTACCCTTACTCTTACCCTTACCCTTACCCTTACCCTTACCCTTGCTTTTACCCTTAGGCTTACCCTTACCTTTACCCTTACCCTTACCCTTACCCTTACCCTTACCCTTACCCTTACCCTTACCCTTACCCTTGCTTTTACCCTTAAGCTTACCCTTACCCTTACCCTTACCCTTACCCTTACCCTTACCCTTACCCTTACCCTTACCCTTACCCTTACCCTTACCCTTACCCTTACCCTTACCCTTACCCTTACCCTTACCCTTACCCTTACCCTTACCCTTACCCTTACCCTTACCCTTACCCTTACCCTTACCCTTGCTTTTACCCTTAAGCTCACCCTTACCCTTACCCTTACCCTTACCCTTACCCTTACCCTTACTCTTACCCTTACCCTTGCTTTTACCCTTAAGCTTACCCTTACCCTTACCCTTACCCTTAAGCTTACCCTTACACTTACCCTTACCCTTACCCTTACCCTTACCCTTGCTTTTACCCTTAAGCTTACCCTTACCCTTACCCTTACCCTTACCCTTGCTTTTACCCTTAAGCTTACCCTTACCCTTACCCTTACCCTTACCCTTAAGCTTACGCTTACCCTTACCCTTACCCTTACCCTTACCCTTACCCTTACCCTTGCTTTTACCCTTAAGCTTACCCTTACCCTTACCCTTACCCTTACCCTTACCCTTACCCTTACCCTTACCCTTACCCTTACCCTTACCCTTGCTTTTACCCTTAGGCTTACCCTTACCTTTACCCTTACCATTACCCTTACCCTTACCCTTACCCTTACCCTTACCCTTACCCTTGCTTTTACCCTTAAGCTTACCCTTACCCTTACCCTTACCCTTACCCTTACCCTTGCTTTTACCCTTAAGCTTACCCTTACCCTTACCCTTACCCTTACCCTTACCCTTACCCTTACCCTTACCCTTACCCTTACCCTTACCCTTACCCTTACCCTAACCCTTACCCTTACCCTTACCCTTACCCTTACCTTTACCCTTACCCTTGCTTTTACCCTTAAGCTTACCCTTACCCTTACCCTTACCCTTACCCTTACCCTTGCTTTTACCCTTAAGCTTACCCTTACCCTTACTCTTACCCCTACCCTTACCCTTACCCTTACCCTTACCCTTACCCTTACCCTTACCCTTACCCTTGCTTTTACCCTTAGGCTTACCCTCACCTTTACCCTTACCCTTACCCTTACCCTTACCCTTACCCTTACCCTTACCCTTGCTTTTACCCTTAAGCTTACCCTTACCCTTACCCTAACCCTTACCCTTACCCTTGCTTTTACCCTTAAGCTTACCCTTACCCTTACCCTTACCCTTACCCTTGCTTTTACCCTTAGGCTTACCCTTACCCTTACCCTTACCCTTACCCTTAAGCTTACCCTCACCCTTACCCTTACCCTTACCCTTACCCTTACCCTTACCCTTACCCTTACCCTTACCCTTACCCTTGCTTTTACCCTTAAGCTTACCCTTACCCTTACCCTTACCCTTACCCTTACCTTTACCCTTACCCTTACTTAGGGTAAGGGTAAGGGTAAGCTTAAGGGTAAAAGCAAGGGTAAGGGTAAGGGTAAGGGTAAGGGTAAGGGTAAGGGTAAGGGTAAGGGTAAGGGTAAGGGTAAGGGTAAGCTTAAGGGTAAGGGTGAGGGTAAGGGTAAGGGTAAGCTTAAGGGTAAAAGCAAGGGTAAGGGTAAGGGTAAGGGTAAGGGTAAGGGTAAGCTTAAGGGTAAGGGTAAGGGTAAGGGTAAGGGTAAGGGTAAGGGTAAGGGTAAGGGTAAGGGTAAGGGTAAGGGTAAGGGTAAGGGTAAGGGTAAGGGTAAGGGTAAGCTTAAGGGTAAGGGTAAGGGTAAGGGTAAGCTTAAGGGTAAAAGCAAGGTTAAGGGTAAGGGTAAGGGTAAGGGTAAACGTAAGCTTAAGGGTAAAAGCAGGGGTAAGGGTAAGGGTAAGGGTAAGGGTAAGGTTAAGGGTAAGGGTAAGGGTAAGGGTAAGGGTAAGGGTAAGGGTAAGCTTAAGGGTAAGGGTAAGGGTAAGGGTAAGCTTAAGGGTAAAAGCAAGGGTAAGGGTAAGGGTAAGGGTAAGGGTAAAGGTAAGAGTAAGCCTAAGGGTAAAAGCAAGGGTAAGGGTAAGGGTAAGGGTAAGGGTAAGGGTAAGGGTAAGGGTAAGGGTAAGGGTAGGGGTAAGGGTAAGGGTAAGGGTAAGCTTAAGGGTAAAAGCAAGGGTAGGGGTAAGGGTAAGGGTAAGGGTAAGGGTAAGGGTAAGGGTAAGGGTAAGGGTAAGCTTAAGGGTAAAAGCAAGGGTAAGGGTAAGGGTAAGGGTAAGAGTAAGGGTAAGGGTAAGGGTAAGGGTAAGGGTAAGCTTAAGGGTAAAAGCAAGGGTAAGGGTAAGGGTAAGGGTTAGGGTAAGGGTAAAGGTAAGGGTAAGCCTAAGGGTAAAAGCAAGGGTAAGGGTAAGGGTAAGGGTAAGGGTAAGGTTAAGGGTAAGGGTAAGGGTAAGGGTAAGGGTAAGGGTAAGAGTAAGGGTAAGGGTAAGGGTAAGCTTAAGGGTAAAAGCAAGGGTAAGGGTTAGGGTAAGGGTAAGGGTAAGCCTAAGGGTAAAAGCAAGGGTAAGGGTAAGGTTAAGGGTAAGGGTAAGGGTAAGCTTAAGGGTAAAAGCAAGGGTAAGGGTAAGGGTAAGGGTAAGGGTAAGGGTAAGCTTAAGGGTAAAAGCAAGGGTAAGGGTAAGGGTGAGGGTAAGGGTAAGGGTAAGGGTAAGGGTAAAGGTAAGGGTAAGCCTAAGAGTAAAAGCAAGGGTAAGGGTAAGGGTAAGGGTAAGGGTAAGGGTAAGGGTAAGGGTAAGGGTAAGGGTAAGGGTAAGGGTAAGCTTAAGGGTAAAAGCAAGGGTAAGGATAAGGGTAAGGGTAAGGGTAAGGGTAAGGGTAAGGGTAAGGGTAAGGGTAAGGGTAAGGGTAAGCTTAAGGGTAAAAGCAAGGGTAAGGGTAAGGGTAAGGGTAAGGGTAAGGGTAAGGGTAAGGGTAAGAGTAAGGGTAAGGGTAAGCTTAAGGGTAAAAGCAAGGGTAAGGGTTAGGGTAAGGGTAAGGGTAAGGGTAAGGGTAAGGGTAAGGGTAAGCTTAAGGGTAAAAGCAAGGGTAAGGGTAAGGGTAAGGGTAAGGGTAAGGGTAAGGGTAAAGGTAAGGGTAAGCCTAAGGGTAAAAGCAAGGGTAAGGGTAAGGGTAAGGGTAAGGGTAAGGGTAAGGGTAAGGGTAAGGGTGAGGGTAAGGGTAAGGGTAAGGGTAAGCTTAAGGGTATAAGCAAGGGTAAGGGTAAGGGTAAGGGTGAAGGTAAGGGTAAGGGTAAGGGTAAGGGTAAGCTTAAGGGTAAAAGCAAGGGTAAGGGTAAGGGTAAGGGTAAGGGTAAGGGTAAGGGTAAGGGTAAGGGTAAGCTTAAGGGTAAAAGCAAGGGTCAGGGTAAGGGTAAGGGTGAGATAAGGGTAAGGGTAAGGGTAAGGGTAAGGGTAAGGGTAAAGGTGAGGTTAAGCCTAAGGGTAAAAGCAAGGGTAAGGGTAAGGGTAAGGGTAAGGGTAAGCCTAAGGGTAAAAGCAAGGGTAAGGGTAAGGGTAAGGGTAAGGGTAAGGGTAAGGGTAAGGGTAAGCTTAAGGGTAAAAGCAAGGGTAAGGGTAAGGGTAAGGGTAAGGGTAAGGGTAAGCGTAAGGGTAAGGGTAAGCTTAAGGGTAAAAGCAAGGGTAAGGGTAAGGGTAAGGGTAAGGGTAAGGGTAAGGGTAAGGGTAAGGGTAAGGGTAAGGGTAAAGGTAAGGGTAAGCCTAAGGGTCAAAGCAAGGGTAAGGGTAAGGGTAAGGGTAAGGGTAAGGGTAAGGGTAAGGGTAAGCTTAAGGGTAAAAGCAAGGGTAAGGGTAAGGGTAAGGGTAAGGGTAAGGGTAAGGGTAAGGGTAAGGGTAAGGGTAAGGGTAAGCTTAAGGGTAAGGGTAAGGGTAAGGGTAAGGGTAAGCCTAAGGGTAAAAGCAAGGGTGAGTGTAAGGGTAAGGGTAAGGGTAAGTAAGGGTAAGCTTACCCTTACCCTTACCCTTACCCTTACCCAAACTCTTGCTTTTACCCTTAAGCTTACCCTTACCCTTACCCTTACCCTTACCCTTACCCTTACCCTTACCCTTATCCTTACCCTTGCTTTTACCCTTAAGCTTACCCTTACCCTCACCCTTACCCTTACCCTTACCCTTACCCTTACCCTTACCCTTACCCTTACCCTTACCCTTGCTTTTACTCTTAGGCTTACCCTTACCTTTACCCTTACCCTTACCCTTACCCTTACCCTCACCCTTACCCTTACCCTTGCTTTTACCCTTAAGCTTACCCTTACCCTTACCCTTACCCTTGCTTTTACCCTTAAGCTTACCCTTACCCTTACCCTTAACCTTACCCTTACCCTTTGCTTTTACCCTTAGGGCTTACCCTTACCCTTACCCTTACCCTTACCCTTGCTTTTACCCTTAAGCTTACCCTTACCCTTACCCTTACTCTTACCTTACCCTTACCCTTACTCTTACCCTTACCCTTACCCTTACCCTTACCCTTACCCTTACCCTTACCCTTGCTTTTACCCTTAGGCTTACCCTTACCTTTACCCTTACCCTAACCCTTACCCTTACCCTTACCCTTACCCTTACCCTTGCTTTTACCCTTAAGCTTACCCTTACCCTTACCCTTACCCTTACCCTTACCCTTACCCTTACCCTTACCCTTACCCTTACCCTTACCCTTACCCTTACCCTTACCCTTACCCTTGCTTTTACCCTTAAGCTCACCCTTACCCTTACCCTTACCCTTACCCTTACCCTTACCCTTACCCTTACCCTTACCCTTACCCTTGCTTTTACCCTTAAGCTTACCCTTACCTTACCCTTACCCTTACCCTTACCCTTACCCTTACCCTTACCCTTACCCTTGCTTTTACCTTAGGCTTACCCTCACCTTTACCCTTACCCTTACCCTTACCCTTACCCTTACCCTTGCTTTTACCCTTAAGCTTACCCTTACCCTTACCCTTACCCTAAGCTTACCCTTACCCTTACCCTTACCCTTACCCTTACCCTTACCCTTACCCTTACCCTTACCCTTACCCTTACCCTTACCCTTGCTTTTACCCTTAAGCTTACCCTTACCCTTACCCTTACCCTTACCCTTACCCTTGCTTTTACCCTTAAGCTCACCCTTACCCTTACCCTTACCCTTAAGCTTACCCTTACCCTTACCCTTACCCTTACCCTTACCCTTATCCTTACCCTTACCCTTACCCTTACCCTTACCCTTACCCTTGCTTTTACCCTTAAGCTTACCCTTACCCTTACCCTTACCCTTACCCTTAAGCTTACCCTTACCCTTACCCTTACCCTTACCCTTAAGCTTACCCTTACCCTTACCCTTACCCTTACCCTTACCCTTGCTTTTACCCTTAAGCTTACCCTTACCCTTACCCTTACCCTTAAGCTTACCCTTACCCTCACCCTTACCCTTACCCTTACCCTTACCCTTACCCTTACCCTTGCTTTTACCCTTAAGCTTACCCTTACCCTTACCCTAAGTAAGGGTAAGGGTAAGGGTAAGGGTAAGGGTAAGGGTAAGGGTAAGGGTAAGGGTAAGGGTAAGGGTAAGGGTAAGCTTAAGGGTAAAAGCAAGGGTAAGGGTAAAGGAAAGGGTAAGGGTAAGGGTAAGGTAAGGGTAAGGGTAAGGGTAAGGGTAAGGGTAAGCTTAAGGGTAAGGGTAAGGGTAAGGGTAAGGGTAAGCCTAAGGGTAAAAGCAAGGGTAAGGGTAAGGGTAAGGGTAAGGGTAAGCTTAAGGGTAAAAGCAAGGGTAAGGGTAAAGCTAAGGGTAAGGGTAAGGGTAAGGGTAAGGGTAAGCTTAAGGGTAAAAGCAAGGGTAAGGGTAAGGGTAAGGGTAAGGGTAAGGGTAAGGGTAAGGGTAAAGGTGAGGGTAAGCCTAAGGGTAAAAGCAAGAGTAAGGGTAAGGGTAAGGGTAAGGGTGAGGGTAAGGGTAAGGGTAGGGGTAAGAGTAAGGGTAAGGGTAAGCTTAAGGGTAAAAGCAAGGGTAAGGGTAAGGGTAAGGGTAAGGGTAAGGGTAAGGGTAAGCTTAAGGGTAAAAGCAAGGGTAAGGGTAAGGGTAAGGGTAAGGGTAAGGGTAAGGGTAAGGGTAAGGGTAAGGGTAAGGTAAGGGTAAGGGTAAGGGTAAGGGTAAGGGTAAGGGTAAGGGTAAGGGTAAGGGTAAGGGTAAGGGTAAGGGTAAGGGTAAGGGTAAGGGTAAGGGTAAGGGTAAGGGTAAGGGTAAGGGTAAGGGTAAGGGTAAGGGTAAGCTTAAGGGTAAAAGCAAGGGTAAGGGTAAGGGTAAGGGTAAGGGTAAGGGTAAGGGTAAGGGTAAGGGTAATGGTAAGGGTAAAGGTAAGGGTAAGCCTAAGGGTAAAAGCAAGGGTAAGGGTAAGGGTAAGGGTAAGGGTAAGGGTAAGGGTAAGGGTAAGGGTAAGGGTAAGGGTAAGCTTAAGGGTAAAAGCAAGGGTAAGGGTAAGGGTAAGGGTAAGGGTAAGCTTAAGGGTAAGGGTAAGGGTAAGGGTAAGGGTAAGCTTAAGGGTAAAAGCAAGGGTAAGGGTAAGGGTAAGGGTAAGGGTAAGGGTAAGCTTAAGGGTAAAAGCAAGGGTAAGGGTAAGGGTAAGGGTAAGGGTAAGGGTAAGGGTAAGCTTAAGGGTAAAAGCAAGGGTAAGGGTAAGAGTAAGGGTAAGGGTAAGGGTAAGGGTAAGGGTAAGGGTAAGGGTGAGCTTAGGGGTAAAAGCAAGGGTAAGGGTAAGGGTAAGGGTAAGGGTAAGGGTAAGGGTAAGGGTAAGGGTAAGGGTAAGGGTAAGGGTAAGCTTAAGGGTAAAAGCAAGGGTAAGGGTAAGGGTAAGGGTAAGGGTAAGGGTAAGGGTAAGGGTAACGGTAAGGGTAAAGGTAAAGGTAAGGTTAAGCCTAAGGGTAAAAGCAAGGGTAAGGGTAAGGGTAAGGGTAAGGGTAAGGGTAAGAGTAAGGGTAAGGGTAAGGGTAAGGGTAAGCTTAAGGGTAAAAGCAAGGATAAGGGTAAGGGTAAGGGTAAGGGTAAGCCTAAGGGTAAAAGCAAGGGTAAGGGTAAGGGTAAGGGTAAGGGTAAGCTTAAGGGTAAAAGCAAGGGTAAGGGTAAGGGTAAGGGTAAGGGTAAGGGTAAGGGTCAGCTTAAGGGTAAAAGCAAGGGTGAGGGTAAGGGTAAGGGTAAGGGTAAGGGTAAGGGTAAGGGTAAGGGTAAGGGTAAGGGTAAGGGTAAGGGTAAGGGTAAGGGTAAGGGTAAGCTTAAGGGTAAAAGCAAGGGTAAGGGTAAGGGTAAGGGTAAGGGTAAGGGTAAGGGTAAGGGTAAGGGTAAGGGTAAGGGTAAGGGTAAGCTTAAGGGTAAAAGCAAGGGTAAGGGTAAGGGTAAGGGTAAGGGTAAGGGTAAAGGTAAGGGTAAGCCTAAGGGTAAAAGCAAGGGTAAGGGTAAGGGTAAGGGTAAGGGTAAGGGTAAGGGTAAGGGTAAGGGTAAGGGTAAGGGTAAGGGTAAGGGTAAGGGTAAGGGTAAGGGTAAGGGTAAGGGTAAGGGTAAGGGTAAGGGTAAGGGTAAGGGTAAGGGTAAGGGTAAGGGTAAGGGTAAGGGTAAGGGTAAGCTTAAGGGTAAAAGCAAGGGTAAGGGTAAGGGTAAGGGTAAGGGTAAGCCTAAGGGTAAAAGCAAGGGTAAGGGTAAGGGTAAGGGTAAGGGTAAGGGTAAGCTTAAGGGTAAAAGCAAGGGTAAGGGTAAGGGTAAGGGTAAGGGTAAGGGTAAGGGTAAGCTTAAATGTAAAAGCAAGGGTAAGGGTAAGGGTAAGGGTAAGGGTAAGGGTAAGGGTAAGGGTAAGGGTAAGGGTAAAGGTAAGGGTAAGCCTAAGGGTAAAAGCAAGGGTAAGGGTAAGGGTAAGGGTAAGGGTAAGGGTAAGGGTAAGGGTAAGGGTAAGGGTAAGGGTAAGGGTAAGCTTAAGGGTAAAAGCAAGGGTAAGGGTAAGGGTAAGGGTAAGGGTAAGGGTAAGGGTAAGGGTAAGGGTAAGGGTAAGGGTAAGCTTAAGGGTAAGGGTAAGGGTAAGGGTAAGGGTAAGCTTAAGGGTAAAAGCAAGGGTAAGGGTAAGGGTAAGGGTAAGGGTAAGCTTAAGGGTAAAAGCAAGGGTAAGGGTAAGGGTAAGGGTAAGGGTAAGGGTAAGGGTAAGGGTAAGGGTAAGCTTAAGGGTAAGGGTAAGGGTAAGGGTAAGGGTAAGCTTAAGGGTAAAAGCAAGGGTAAGGGTAAGGGTAAGGGTAAGGGTAAGGGTAAGCTTAAGGGTAAGGGTAAGGGTAAGGGTAAGCTTAAGGGTAAAAGCAAGGGTAAGGTTAAGGGTAAGGGTAAGGGTAAGGGTAAGGGTAAGGGTAAGCTTAAGGGTAAGGGTAAGGGTAAGGGTAAGGGTAAGCTCAAGGGTAAAAGCAAGGGTAAGGGTAAGGGTAAGGGTAAGGGTAAGGGTAAGGGTAAGGGTAAGGGTAAGGGTAAGGGTAAGGGTAAGGGTAAGGGTAAGGGTAAGGGTAAGGGTAAGGGTAAGGGTAAGGGTAAGGGTAAGGGTAAGGGTAAGCTTAAGGGTAAGCTTAAGGGTAAAAGCAAGGGTAAGGGTAAGGGTAAGGGTAAGGGTAAGGGTAAGCTTAAGGGTAAAAGCAAGGGTAAGGGTAAGGGTGAGGGTAAGGGTAAGGGTAAGGGTAAGGGTAAGGGTAAGGGTAAGGGTAAGGGTAAGCTTAAGGGTAAGTGTAAGGGTAAGGGTAAGCTTAAGGGTAAAAGCAAGGGTAAGGGTAAGGGTAAGGGTAAGGGTAAGGGTAAAGGTAAGGGTAAGCCTAAGGGTAAAAGCAAGGGTAAGGGTAAGGGTAAGGGTAAGGGTAAGGGTAAGGGTAAGGGTAAGGGTAAGGGTAAGGGTAAGGGTAAGGGTAAGGGTAAGCTTAAGGGTAAAAGCAAGGGTAAGGGTAAGGGTAAGGGTAAGGGTAAGGGTAAGGGTAAGGGTAAGGGTAAGGGTAAGCTTAAGGGTAAAAGCAAGGGTAAGGGTAAGGGTAAGGGTAAGGGTAAGGGTAAGGGTAAGGGTAAGGGTAAGGGTAAGGGTAAGGGTAAGGGTAAGCTTAAGGGTAAAAGCAAGGGTAAGGGTAAAGCTAAGGGTAAGGGTAAGGGTAAGGGTAAGGGTAAGCTTAAGGGTAAAAGCAAGGGTAAGGGTAAGGGTAAGGGTAAGGGTAAGGGTAAGGGTAAGGGTAAAGGTGAGGGTAAGCCTAAGGGTAAAAGCAAGGGTAAGGGTAAGGGTAAGGGTAAGGGTAAGGGTAAGGGTAAGGGTAGGGGTAAGAGTAAGGGTAAGGGTAAGCTTAAGGGTAAAAGCAAGGGTAAGGGTAAGGGTAAGGGTAAGGGTAAGGGTAAGGGTGAGCTTAAGGGTAAAAGCAAGGGTAAGGGTAAGGGTAAGGGTAAGGGTAAGGGTAAGGGTAAGGGTAAGGGTAAGGGTAAGGGTAAGGGTAAGGGTAAGGGTAAGGGTAAGGGTAAGGGTAAGGGTAAGGGTAAGGGTAAGGGTAAGGGTAAGGGTAAGGGTAAGGGTAAGGGTAAGGGTAAGGGTAAGGGTAAGGGTAAGGGTAAGGGTAAGCTTAAGGGTAAAAGCAAGGGTAAGGGTAAGGGTAAGGGTAAGGGTAAGGGTAAGGGTAAGGGTAAGGGTAATGGTAAGGGTAAAGGTAAGGGTAAGCCTAAGGGTAAAAGCAAGGGTAAGGGTAAGGGTAAGGGTAAGGGTAAGGGTAAGGGTAAGGGTAAGGGTAAGGGTAAGGGTAAGGGTAAGGGTAAGCTTAAGGGTAAAAGCAAGGGTAAGGGTAAGGGTAAGGGTAAGGGTAAGGGTAAGCTTAAGGGTAAGGGTAAGGGTAAGGGTAAGGGTAAGCTTAAGGGTAAAAGCAAGGGTAAGGGTAAGGGTAAGGGTAAGGGTAAGGGTAAGCTTAAGGGTAAAAGCAAGGGTAAGGGTAAGGGTAAGGGTAAGGGTAAGGGTAAGGGTAAGCTTAAGGGTAAAAGCAAGGGTAAGGGTAAGAGTAAGGGTAAGGGTAAGGGTAAGGGTAAGGGTAAGGGTAAGGGTGAGCTTAAGGGTAAAAGCAAGGGTAAGGGTAAGGGTAAGGGTAAGGGTAAGGGTAAGGGTAAGGGTAAGGGTAAGGGTAAGGGTAAGGGTAAGCTTAAGGGTAAAAGCAAGGGTAAGGGTAAGGGTAAGGGTAAGGGTAAGGGTAAGGGTAAGGGTAACGGTAAGGGTAAAGGTAAAGGTAAGGTTAAGCCTAAGGGTAAAAGCAAGGGTAAGGGTAAGGGTAAGGGTAAGGGTAAGGGTAAGAGTAAGGGTAAGGGTAAGGGTAAGGGTAAGCTTAAGGGTAAAAGCAAGGATAAGGGTAAGGGTAAGGGTAAGGGTAAGCCTAAGGGTAAAAGCAAGGGTAAGGGTAAGGGTAAGGGTAAGGGTAAGCTTAAGGGTAAAAGCAAGGGTAAGGGTAAGGGTAAGGGTAAGGGTAAGGGTAAGCTTAAGGGTAAAAGCAAGGGTGAGGGTAAGGGTAAGGGTAAGGGTAAGGGTAAGGGTAAGGGTAAGGGTAAGGGTAAGGGTAAGGGTAAGGGTAAGGGTAAGGGTAAGGGTAAGGGTAAGGGTAAGCTTAAGGGTAAAAGCAAGGGTAAGGGTAAGGGTAAGGGTAAGGGTAAGGGTAAGGGTAAGGGTAAGGGTAAGGGTAAGGGTAAGGGTAAGGGTAAGGGTAAGGGTAAGCTTAAGGGTAAAAGCAAGGGTAAGGGTAAGGGTAAGGGTAAGGGTAAGGGTAAAGGTAAGGGTAAGCCTAAGGGTAAAAGCAAGGGTAAAGGTAAGGGTAAGGGTAAGGGTAAGGGTAAGGGTAAGGGTAAGGGTAAGGGTAAGGGTAAGGGTAAGGGTAAGGGTAAGGGTAAGGGTAAGGGTAAGGGTAAGGGTAAGGGTAAGGGTAAGGGTAAGGGTAAGGGTAAGGGTAAGGGTAAGGGTAAGGGTAAGCTTAAGGGTAAAAGCAAGGGTAAGGGTAAGGGTAAGGGTAAGGGTAAGCCTAAGGGTAAAAGCAAGGGTAAGGGTAAGGGTAAGGGTAAGGGTAAGGGTAAGCTTAAAGGTAAAAGCAAGGGTAAGGGTAAGGGTAAGGGTAAGGGTAAGGGTAAGGGTAAGCTTAAATGTAATATCAAGGGTAAGGGTAAGGGTAAGGGTAAGGGTAAGGGTAAGGGTAAGGGTAAGGGTAAGGGTAAGGGTAAAGGTAAGGGTAAGCCTAAGGGTAAAAGCAAGGGTAAGGGTAAGGGTAAGGGTAAGGGTAAGGGTAAGGGTAAGGGTAAGGGTAAGGGTAAGGGTAAGGGTAAGCTTAAGGGTAAAAGCAAGGGTAAGGGTAAGGGTAAGGGTAAGGGTAAGGGTAAGGGTAAGGGTAAGGGTAAGGGTAAGGGTAAGCTTAAGGGTAAGGGTAAGGGTAAGGGTAAGGGTAAGCTTAAGGGTAAAAGCAAGGGTAAGGGTAAGGGTAAGGGTAAGGGTAAGCTTAAGGGTAAAAGCAAGGGTAAGGGTAAGGGTAAGGGTAAGGGTAAGGGTAAGGGTAAGGGTAAGGGTAAGGGTAAGCTTAAGGGTAAGGGTAAGGGTAAGGGTAAGGTAAGCTTAAGGGTAAAAGCAAGGGTAAGGGTAAGGGTAAGGGTAAGGGTAAGGGTAAGCTTAAGGGTAAGGGTAAGGGTAAGGGTAAGCTTAAGGGTAAAAGCAAGGGTAAGGTTAAGGGTAAGGGTAAGGGTAAGGGTAAGGGTAAGGGTAAGCTTAAGGGTAAGGGTAAGGGTAAGGGTAAGGGTAAGCTTAAGGGTAAAAGCAAGGTAAGGGTAAGGGTAAGGGTAAGGTAAGGGTAAGGGTAAGGGTAAGGGTAAGGGTAAGGGTTAAGGGTAAGGGTAAGGGTAAGGGTAAGGGTAAGGGTAAGGGTAAGCTTAAGGGTAAGCTTAAGGGTAAAAGCAAGGTAAGGGTAAGGGTAAGGGTAAGGGTAAGGGTAAGCTTAAGGTAAAAGCAAGGGTAAGGGTAAGGGTAAGGGTAAGGGTAAGGGTAAGGGTAAGGGTAAGGGTAAGGGTAAGGGTAAGGGTAAGCTTAAGGGTAAGGGTAAGGGTAAGGGTAAGCTTAAGGGTAAAAGCAAGGGTAAGGGTAAGGGTAAGGGTAAGGGTAAGGGTTAAGGTAAGGGTAAGCCTAAGGGTAAAAGCAAGGGTAAGGGTAAGGGTAAGGGTAAGGGTAAGGGTAAGGGTAAGGGTAAGGGTAAGGGTAAGGGTAAGGGTAAGGGTAAGGGTAAGGGTAAGCTTAAGGGTAAAAGCAAGGGTAAGGGTAAGGGTAAGGGTAAGGGTAAGGGTAAGGGTAAGGGTAAGGGTAAGGGTAAGCTTAAGGGTAAAAGCAAGGGTAAGGGTAAGGGTAAGGGTAAGGGTAAGGGTAAGGGTAAGGGTAAGGGTAAGGGTAAGGGTAAGGGTAATGCTAAGGGTAAGCTTAAGGTTAAAAGCAAGGGTAAGGGTAAGGGTAAGGGTAAGGGTAAGGGTTAGGGTAAGGGTAAAGGTAAGGGTAAGCCTAAGGGTAAAAGCAAGAAGGGTAAGGGTAAGGAGGTAAGGGTAAGGGTAAGGGTAAGGGTAAGGGTAAGGGTAAGGGTAAGGGTAAGGGTAAGGGTAAGAGTAAGGGTAAGGGTAAGGGTAAGCTTAAGGGTAAAAGCAAGGGTAAGGGTAAGGGTAAGGGTAAGGGTAAGCCTAAGGGTAAAAGCAAGGGTAAGGGGTAAGGTTAAGGGTAAGGGTAAGGGTAAGCTTAAGGGTAAAAGCAAGGGTAAGGGTAAGGGTAAGGGTAAGGGTAAGCTTAAGGGTAAAAGCAAGGGTAAGGGTAAGGGTGGGGGTAAGGGTAAGGGTAAGGGTAAGGTAAAGGTAAGGGTAAGCCTAAGAGTAAAAGCAAGGGTAAGGGTAAGGGTAAGGGTAAGGGTAAGGGTAAGGGTAAGGGTAAGGGTAAGGGTAAGCTTAAGGGTAAAAGCAAGGGTAAGGATAAGGGTAAGGGTAAGGGTAAGGGTAAGGGTAAGGGTAAGGGTAAGGGTAAGGGTAAGGGTAAGGGTAAGCTTAAGGGTAAAAGCAAGGGTAAGGGTAAGGGTAAGGGTAAGGGTAAGGGTAAAGGTAAGGGTAAGCCTAAGGGTAAAAGCAAGGGTAAGGGTAAGGGTAAGGGTAAAGGTAAGGGTAAGGGTAAGGGTAAGGGTAAGCTTAAGGGTAAAAGCAAGGGTAAGGGTAAGGGTAAGGGTAAGGGTAAGGGTAAGGGTAAGGGTAAGGGTAAGCTTAAGGGTAAAAGCAAGGGTAAGGGTAAGGGTAAGGGTAAGGGTAAGGGTAAGGGTAAGGGTAAGGGTAAGGGTAAGGGTAAGGGTAATGGTAAGGGTAAGCTTAAGGGTAAAAGCAAGGGTAAGGGTAAGGGTAAGGGTAAGGGTAAGGGTTAGGGTAAGGGTAAAGGTAAGGGTAAGCCTAAGGGTAAAAGCAAGGGTAAGGGTAAGGGTAAGGGTAAGGGTAAGGGTAAGGGTAAGGGTAAGGGTAAGGGTAAGGGTAAGGGTAAGGGTAAGGGTAAGGGTAAGGGTAAGGGTAAGGGTAAGAGTAAGGGTAAGGGTAAGGGTAAGCTTAAGGGTAAAAGCAAGGGTAAGGGTAAGGGTAAGGGTAAGGGTAAGCCTAAGGGTAAAAGCAAGGGTAAGGGTAAGGTTAAGGGTAAGGGTAAGGGTAAGCTTAAGGGTAAAAGCAAGGGTAAGGGTAAGGGTAAGGGTAAGGGTAAGGGTAAGCTTAAGGGTATAAGCAAGGGTAAGGGTAAGGGTGAGGGTAAGGGTAAGGGTAAGGGTAAGGGTAAGGGTAAAGGTAAGGGTAAGCCTAAGAGTAAAAGCAAGGGTAAGGGTAAGGGTAAGGGTAAGGGTAAGGGTAAGGGTAAGGGTAAGGGTAAGGGTAAGGGTAAGGGTAAGCTTAAGGGTAAAAGCAATGGTAAGGATAAGGGTAAGGGTAAGGGTAAGGGTAAGGGTAAGGGTAAGGGTAAGGGTAAGGGTAAGGGTAAGCTTAAGGGTAAAAGCAAGGGTAAGGGTAAGGGTAAGGGTAAGGGTAAGGGTAAGGGTAAGGGTAAGGGTAAGGGTAAGGGTAAGGGTAAGGGTAAGGGTAAGGGTAAGGGTAAGCTTAAGGGTAAAAGCAAGGGTAAGGGTTAGGGTAAGGGTAAGGGTAAGGGTAAGGGTAAGTGTAAGCTTAAGGGTAAAAGCAAGGGTAAGGGTAAGGGTAAGGGTAAGGGTAAGGGTAAGGGTAAGGGTAAAGGTAAGGGTAAGCCTAAGGGTAAAAGCAAGGGTAAGGGTAAGGGTAAGGGTAAGGGTAAGGGTAAGGGTAAGGGTAAGGGTAAGGGTAAGGGTAAGGGTAAGGGTAAGGGTAAGGGTAAGGGTAAGGGTAAGCTTAAGTGTATAAGCAAGGGTAAGGGTAAGGGTAAGGGTGAGGGTAAGGGTAAGGGTAAGGGTAAGGGTAAGCTTAAGGGTAAAAGCAAGGGTAAGGGTAAGGGTAAGGGTAAGGGTAAGGGTAAGGGTAAGGGTAAGGGTAAGCTTAAGAGTAAAAGCAAGGGTAAGGGTAAGGGTAAGGGTAAGGGTAAGGGTAAGGGTAAGGGTAAGGGTAAGGGTAAGGGTAAGGGTAAGGGTAAAGGTAAGGTTAAGCCTAAGGGTAAAAGCAAGGGTAAGGGTAAGGGTAAGGGTAAGGGTAAGGGTAAGGGTAAGGGTAAGGGTAAGCTTAAGGGTAAAAGCAAGGGTAAGGGTAAGGGTAAGGGTAAGGGTAAGGGTAAGGGTGCCCTTACCCTTACCATTACCCTCACCCTTACCCTTGCTTTTACCCTTGAGCTTACCCCTACCGTTACCCTCACCCTTACCCTCACCCTTACCCTTACCCTTACCCTTACCCTTACCCTTACCCTTACCCTTGCTTTTACCCTTAGGCTTACCCTTACCTTTACCCTCACCCTTACCCTTACCCTTACCCTTACCCTTACCCTTACCCTTACCCTTACCCTTGCTTTTACCCTTAAGCTTACCCTTACCCTTACCCTTACCCTTACCCTTACCCTTTCCCTTACCTTTACCCTTACCCTTTCCCTTGCTTTTACCCTTAAGCTTACCCTTACCCTTACCCTTACCCTTACCCTTACCCTTACCCTTACCCTTACCCTTGCTTTTACCCTAAAGCTTACCCTTACCCTTACCCTTACCCTTACCCTTACCCTTACCCTTACCCTTACCCTTGCTTTTACCCTAAAGCTTACCCTTACCCTTACCCTTACCCTTACCCTTACCCTTACCCTTACCCTTACCCTTACCCTTACCCTTACCCTTACCCTTACCCTTACCCTTACCCTTACCCTTGCTTTTACCCTTAAGCTCACCCTTACCCTTACCCTTACCCTTACCCTCACCCTTACCCTTACCCTTACCCTTACCCTTACCCTTGCTTTTACCCTTAAGCTTACCCTTACCCTTACCCTTACCCTTACCCTTACCCTTACCCTTACCCTTACCCTTACCCTTACCCTTACCCTTACCCTTACCCTTACCCTTACCCTTACCCTTACCCTTACCCTTGCTTTTACCCTTAGGCTTACCCTTACCTTTACCCTTACCCTTACCCTTACCCTTACCCTTACCCTTACCCTTACCCTTGCTTTTACCCTTAAGCTTACCCTTACCCTTACCCTTACCCTTACCCTTGCTTTTACCCTTAAGCTTACCCTTACCCTTACCCTTACCCTTACCCTTACCCTTGCTTTTACCCTTAGGCTTACCCTTACCCTTACCCTTACCCTTACCCTTGCTTTTACCCTTAAGCTTACCCTTACCCTTACCCTTACCCTTACCCTTACCCTTACCCTTACCCTTACCCTTACCCTTACCCTTACCCTTACCCTTACCCTTACCCTTACCCTTGCTTTTACCCTTAGGCTTACCCTTACCTTTACCCTTACCCTTACCCTTACCCTTACCCTTACCCTTACCCTTACCCTTACCCTTGCTTTTACCCTTAAGCTTACCCTTACCCTTACCCTTACCCTTACCCTTACCCTTACCCTTGCTTTTACCCTTAAGCTTACCCTTACCCTTACCCTTACCCTTACCCTTACCCTTACCCTTACCCTTACCCTCACCCTTACCCTCACCCTTGCTTTTAACCTTAAGCTTACCCTTACCCTTACCCTTACCCTTACCCTTACCCTTGCTTAGGGTAAAAGCAAGGGTAAGGGTAAGGGTAAGGTTAAGGGTAAGGGTAAGGGTAAGGGTAAGGGTAAGGGTAAGCTTAAGGGTAAAAGCAAGGGTAAGGGTAAGGGTAAGGGTAAGGGTAAGGGTAAGGGTAAGGGTAAGGGTAAGGGTAAGGGTAAGGGTAAGGGTAAGTGTAAGGGTAAGGGTAAGGGTAAGCTTAAGGGTAAAAGCAAGGGTAAGGGTAAGGGTAAGGGTAAGGGTAAGGGTAAGGGTAAGGGTAAGGGTAAGGGTAAGGGTAAGGGTAAGGGTAAGGGTAAGGGTAAGCTTAAGGGTAAAAGCAAGGGTAAGGGTTAGGGTAAGGGTAAGGGTAAGGGTAAGGGTAAGCTTGAGGGTAAAAGCAAGGGTAAGGGTAAGGGTAAGGGTAAGGGTAAAGGTAAGGGTAAGCCTAAGGGTAAAAGCAAGGGTAAGGGTAAGGGTAAGGGTAAGGGTAATGGTAAGGGTAAGGGTAAGGGTAAGGGTAAGGGTAAGGGTAAGGGTAAGGGTAAGGGTAAGGGTAAGCTTAAGGGTATAAGCAAGGATAAGGGTAAGGGTGAGGGTGAGGGTAAGGGTAAGGGTAAGGGTAAGCTTAAGGGTAAAAGCAAGGGTAAGGGTAAGGGTAAGGGTAAGGGTAAGGGTAAGGGTAAGGGTGAGGGTAAGGGTAAGGGTAAGCTTAAGGGTAAAAGCAAGGGTAAGGGTAAGGGTAAGGGTAAGGGTAAGGGTAAGGGTAAGGGTAAGGGTAAGGGTAAAGGTTAGGGTAAGCCTAAGGGTAAAAGCAAGGGTAAGGGTAAGGGTAAGGGTAAGGGTAAGGGTAAGGGTAAGGGTAAGGGTAAGGGTAAGCTTAAGGGTAAAAGCAAGGGTAAGGGTAAGGGTAAGGGTAAGGGTAAGCCTAAGGGTAAAACAAGGGTAAGGGTAAGGGTAAGGGTAAGGGTAAGCTTAAGGGTAAAAGCAAGGGTAAGGGTAAGGGTAAGGGTGAGGGTAAGGGTAAGCTTAAGGGTTAAAGCAAGGGTAAGGGTAAGGGTAAGGGTAAGGGTAAGGGTAAGGGTAAGGGTAAAGGTAAGGGTAAGCCTAAGGGTAAAAGCAAGGGTAAGGGTAAGGGTAAGGGTAAGGGTAAGGGTAAGGGTAAGGGTAAGGGTAAGGGTAAGGGTAAGGGTAAGGGTAAGGGTAAGGGTAAGGGTAAGGGTAAGCTTAAGGGTAAAAGCAAGGGTAAGGGTAAGGGTAAGGGTAAGGGTAAGGGTAAGGGTAAGGGTAAGGGTAAGGGTAAGCTTAAGGGTAAAAGCAAGGGTAAGGGTAAGGGTAAGGGTGAGGGTAAGGGTAAGGGTAAGGGTAAGCTTAAGGGTAAAAGCAAGGGTAAGGGTAAGGGTAAGGGTAAGGGTAAGGGTAAGGGTAAGGGTAAGCTTAAGGGTAAAAGCAAGGGTAAGGGTAAGGGTAAGGGTAAGGGTAAGGGTAATTGTAAGGGTAAGGGTGAAGGTAAGGGTAAGCCTAAGGGTAAAAGCAAGGGTAAGGGTAAGGGTTAGGTTAAGGGTAAGGGTAAGGGTAAGGGTAAGGGTAAGGGTAAGGGTAAGGGTAAGTGTAAGGGTAAGGGTAAGGGTAAGCTTAAGGGTAAAAGCAAGGGTAAGGGTAAGGGTAAGGGTAAGGGTAAGGGTAAGGGTAAGCTTAAGGGTAAGGGTAAGGGTAAGGGTAAAGGTAAGGGTAAGCCTAAGGGTAAAAGCAAGGGTAAGGGTAAGGGTTAGGGTAAGGGTAAGGGTAAGGGTAAGGGTAAGGGTAAGGGTAAGGGTAAGGGTAAGTGTAAGGGTAAGGGTAAGGGTAAGCTTAAGGGTAAAAGCAAGGGTAAGTGTAAGGGTAAGGGTAAGGGTAAGCTTAAGGGTAAAAGCAAGGGTGAGGGTAAGGGTAAGGGTAAGGGTAAAGGTAAGGGTAAGGGTAAGGGTAAGGGTAAGGGTAAGGGTAAGGGTAAGCTTAAGGGTAAGGGTAAGGGTAAGGGTAAGGGTAAGCCTAAGGGTAAAAGCAAGGGTAAGGGTAAGGGTAAGGGTAAGGGTAAGGGTAAGGGTAAGCTTAAGGGTAAAAGCAAGGGTAAGGGTAAGGGTAAGGGTAAGGGTAAGGGTAAGGGTAAGCTTAAGGGTAAAAGCAAGGGTAAGGGTAAGGGTAAGGGTAAGGGTAAGGGTAAGGGTAAAGGTAAGGGTAAGCCTAAGGGTAAAAGCAAGGGTAAGGGTAAGGGTAAGGGTAAGGGTAAGGGTAAGGGTAAGGGTAAGGGTAAGGGTAAGGGTAAGCTTAAGGGTAAAAGCAAGGGTAAGGGTAAGGGTAAGGGTAAGGGTAAGGGTAAGGGTAAGGGTAAGGGTAAGGGTAAGGGTAAGGGTAAGGGTAAGGGTAAGGGTAAGGGTAAGGGTAAGGGTAAGGGTAAGCTTAAGGGTAAAAGCAAGGGTGAGGGTAAGGGTAAGGGTAAGGGTAAGGGTAAGGGTAAGGGTAAGGGTAAGGGTAAGGGTAAGGGTAAGGGTAAGCTTAAGGGTAAAAGCAAGGGTAAGGGTAAGGGTAAGGGTAAGAGTAAGGGTAAGGGTAAGGGTAAGGGTAAAGGTAAGGGTAAGCCTAAGGGTAAAAGCAAGGGTAAGGGTAAGGGTAAGGGTAAGGGTAAGGGTAAGGGTAAGCTTAAGGGTAAAAGCAAGGGTAAGGGTAAGGGTAAGGGTAAGGGTAAGGGTAAGGGTAAGGGTAAGGGTAAGGGTAAGGGTAAGCTTAAGGGTAAGGATAAGGGTGAGGGTAAAAGCAAGGGTAAGGGTAAGGGTAAGGGTAAGGGTAAGGGTAAGGGTAAGGGTAAGCTTAAGGGTAAAAGCAAGGGTAAGGGTAAGGGTAAGGGTAAGGGTAAGGGTAAGGGTAAGGGTAAGCTTAAGGGTAAGGGTAAGGGTAAGGGTAAGGGTAAGCTTAAGGGTAAAAGCAAGGGTAAGGGTAAGGGTAAGGGTAAGGGTAAGGGTAAGGGTAAGGGTAAGGGTAAGGGTAAGGGTAAGGGTAAGGGTAAGGGTAAGGGTAAGCTTAAGGGTAAAAGCAAGGGTAAGGGTAAGGGTAAGGGTAGGGGTAAGGGTAAGGGTAAGGGTAAGGGTAAGGGTAAGGGTAAGCTTAAGGGTAAAAGCAAGGGTAAGGGTAAGGGTAAGGGTAAGGGTAAGGGTAAGGGTAAGGGTAAGGGTAAGGGTAAAGGTAAGGGTAAGCCTAAGGGTAAAAGCAAGGGTAAGGGAAAGGGTAAGGGTAAGGGTAAGAGTAAGGGTAAGGGTAAGGGTAAGGGTAAGCTTAAGGGTAAAAGCAAGGGTAAGGGTAAGGGTAAGGGTAAGGGTAAGCCTAAGGGTAAAAGCAAGGGTAAGGGTAAGGGTAAGGGTAAGGGTAAGGGTAAGCTTAAGGGTAAAAGCAAGGGTAAGGGTAAGGGTAAGGGTAAGGGTAAGGGTAAGGGTAAGCTTAAGGGTAAAAGCAAGGGTGAGGGTAAGGGTAAGGGTAAGGGTAAGGGTAAGGGTAAGGGTAAGGGTAAGGGTAAGGGTAAGCTTAAGGGTAAAAGCAAGGGTAAGGGTAAGGGTAAGGGTAAGGGTAAGGGTAAGGGTAAGGGTAAGGGTAAGGGTAAGGGTAAGGGTAAGGGTAAGGGTAAAGGTAAGGGTAAGGGTAAGGGTAAGGGTAAGGGTAAGGGTAAGGGTAAGGGTAAGGGTAAGGGTAAGGGTAAGGGTAAGGGTAAGGGTAAGGGTAAGCTTAAGGGTAAAAGCAAGGGTAAGGGTAAGGGTAAGGGTAAGGGTAAGCCTAAGGGTAAAAGCAAGGGTAAGGGTAAGGGTAAGGGTAAGGGTAAGGGTAAGCTTAAAGGTAAAAGCAAGGGTAAGGGTAAGGGTAAGGGAAAGGGTAAGGGTAAGGGTAAGCTTAAGGGTAAAAGCAAGGGTAAGGGTAAGGGTAAGGGTAAGGGTAAGGGTAAGGGTAAGGGTAAGGGTAAAGGTAAGGGTAAGCCTCAGGGTAAAAGCAAGGGTAAGGGTAAGGGTAAGGGTATGGGTAAGGGTAAGGGTAAGGGTAAGGGTAAGGGTAAGGGTAAGGGTAAGGGTAAGGGTAACTTAAGCTTTTACCCTTAAGCTTACCCTAAGGGTAAGGGTAAGGGTAAGGGTAAGGGTAAGCTTAAGGGTAAAAGCAAGGGTAAGGGTAAGGGTAAGGGTAAGCCTAAGGGTAAAAGCAAGGGTAAGGGTAAGGGTAAGGGTAAGGGTAAGGGTAAGCTTAAGGGTAAAAGCAAGGGTAAGGGTAAGGGTAAGGGTAAGGGTAAGGGTAAGGGTAAGGGTAAGCTTAAGGGTAAATGCAAGGGTGAGGGTAAGGGTAAGGGTAAGGGTAAGGGTAAGGGTAAGGGTAAGGGTAAGCTTAAGGGTAAAAGCAAGGGTAAGGGTAAGGGTAAGGGTAAGGGTAAGGGTAAGGGTAAGGGTAAGGGTAAAGGTAAGGGTAAGGGTAAGGGTAAGGGTAAGGGTAAGGGTAAGGGTAAGGGTAAGGGTAAGGGTAAGGGTAAGGGTAAGGGTTAGGGTAAGGGTAAGCTTAACGGTAAAAGCAAGGGTAAGGGTAAGGGTAAGGGTAAGGGTAAGCCTAAGGGTAAAAGGAAGGGTAAGGGTAAGGGTAAGGGTAAGGGTAAGGGTAAGCTTAAAGGTAAAAGCAAGGGTAAGGGTAAGGGTAAGGGAAAGGGTAAGGGTAAGGGTAAGCTTAAGGGTAAAAGCAAGGGTAAGGGTAAGGGTAAGGGTAAGGGTAAGGGTAAGGGTAAGGGTAAGGGTAAGGGTAAGGGTAAAGGTAAGGGTAAGCCTAAGGGTAAAAGCAAGGGTAAGGGTAAGGGTAAGGGTAAGGGTAAGGGTAAGGGTAAGGGTAAGGGTGAGGGTAAAGGTAAGGGTAAGGGTAAGGGTAAGGGTAAGGGTAAGGGTAAGCTTAAGGGTAAAAGCAAGGGTAAGGGTAAGGGTAAGGGTAAGGGTAAGGGTAAGGGTAAGGGTAAGGGTAAGGGTAAGGGTAAGCTTAAGGGTAAGGGTAAGGGTAAGGGTAAGGGTAAGCTCAAGGGTAAAAGCAAGGGTAAGGGTAAGGGTAAGGGTAAGGGTAAAGGTAAGCTTAAGGGTAAAAGCAAGGGTAAGGGTAAGGGTAACGGTAAGGGTAAGGGTAAGGGTAAGGGTAAGGGTAAGGGTAAGGGTAAGGGTAAGCTTAAGGGTAAGGGTAAGGGTAAGGGTAAGGGTAAGCTTAAGGGTAAAAGCAAGGGTAAGGGTAAGGGTGAGGGTATGGGTAAGGGTAAGGGTAAGGGTAAGGGTAAGGGTAAGCTTAAGGGTAAGGGTAAGGGTAAGGGTAAGGGTAAGGGTAAGCTTAAGGGTAAAAGCAAGGGTAAGGGTAAGGGTAAGGGTAAGGGTAAGGGTAAGCTTAAGGGTAAGGGTAAGGGTAAGGGTAAGGGTAAGGGTAAGGGTAAGGGTAAGCTTAAGGGTAAAAGCAAGGGTAAGGGTAAGGGTAAGGGTAAGGGTAAGGGTAAGGGTAAGGGTAAGGGTAAGGGTAAGGGTAAGGGTAAGGGTAAGGGTAAGGGTAAGCTTAAGGGTAAGGGTAAGGGTAAGGGTAAGGGTAAGCTTAAGGGTAAAAGCAAGGGTAAGGGTAAGGGTAAGGGTAAGCTTAAGGGTAAAAGCAAGGGTAAGGGTAAGGGTAAGGGTAAGGGTAAGGGTAAGGGTAAGGGTAAGGGTAAGGGTAAGGGTAAGGGTAAGGGTAAGGGTAAGCTTAAGGGTAAGGGTAAGGGTAAGGGTAAGGGTAAGCTTAAGGGTAAAAGCAAGGGTAAGGGTAAGGGTAAGGGTAAGGGTAAGGGTAAGGGTAAGGGTAAGGGTAAGGGTAAGGGTAAGGGTAAGGGTAAGCTTAAGGGTAAAAGTAAGGGTAAGGGTAAGGGTAAGGGTAAGGGTAAGGGTAAGGGTAAGGGTAAGGGTAAGGGTAAGGGTAAGCTTAAGGGTAAAAGCAAGGGTAAGGGTAAGGGTAAGGGTAAGGGTAAGGGTAAGGGTAAGGGTAAGGGTAAAGGTAAGGGTAAGCCTAAGGGTAAAAGCAAGGGTAAGAGTAAGGGTAAGGGTAAGGGTAAGGGTAAGGGTAAGGGTAAGGGTAAGGGTAAGGGTAAGGGTAAGGGTAAGCTTAAGGGTAAAAGCAAGGGTAAGGGTAAGGGTAAGGGTAAGGGTAAGCCTGAGGGTAAAAGCAAGGGTAAGGGTAAGGGTAAGGGTAAGGGTAAGGGTAAGCTTAAGGGTAAAAGCAAGGGTAAGGGTAAGGGTAAGGGTAAGGGTAAGGGTAAGCTTAAGGGTAAGGGTAAGGGTAAGGGTAAGGGTAAGGGTAAGGGTAAGGGTAAGCTTAAGGGTAAAAGCAAGGGTAAGGGTAAGGGTAAGGGTAAGGGTAAGGGTAAGGGTAAGGGTAAGGGTAAGGGTAAGGGTAAGGGTAAGGGTAAGGGTAAGGGTAAGCTTAAGGGTAAGGGTAAGGGTAAGGGTAAGGGTAAGCTTAAGGGTAAAAGCAAGGGTAAGGGTAAGGGTAAGGGTAAGCTTAAGGGTAAAAGCAAGGGTAAGGGTAAGGGTAAGGGTAAGGGTAAGGGTAAGGGTAAGGGTAAGGGTAAGGGTAAGGGTAAGGGTAAGGGTAAGGGTAAGCTTAAGGGTAAGGGTAAGGGTAAGGGTAAGGGTAAGCTTAAGGGTAAAAGCAAGGGTAAGGGTAAGGGTAAGGGTAAGGGTAAGGGTAAGGGTAAGGGTAAGGGTAAGGGTAAGGGTAAGGGTAAGGGTAAGCTTAAGGGTAAAAGTAAGGGTAAGGGTAAGGGTAAGGGTAAGGGTAAGGGTAAGGGTAAGGGTAAGGGTAAGGGTAAGGGTAAGCTTAAGGGTAAAAGCAAGGGTAAGGGTAAGGGTAAGGGTAAGGGTAAGGGTAAGGGTAAGGGTAAGGGTAAAGGTAAGGGTAAGCCTAAGGGTAAAAGCAAGGGTAAGAGTAAGGGTAAGGGTAAGGGTAAGGGTAAGGGTAAGGGTAAGGGTAAGGGTAAGGGTAAGGGTAAGGGTAAGCTTAAGGGTAAAAGCAAGGGTAAGGGTAAGGGTAAGGGTAAGGGTAAGCCTGAGGGTAAAAGCAAGGGTAAGGGTAAGGGTAAGGGTAAGGGTAAGGGTAAGCTTAAGGGTAAAAGCAAGGGTAAGGGTAAGGGTAAGGGTAAGGCTTACCCTTACCCTTACCCTTACCCTTGCTTTTACCCTTAAGCTTACCCTTACCCTTACCCTTACCCTCACCCTTACCCTTACCCTTACCCTTACCCTTACCCTTTCCCTTACCCTTACCCTTACCCTTACCCTTACCTTTACCCTTACCCTTACCCTTACCCTTGCTTTTACCCTTAGGCTTACCCTTACCTTTACCCTTACCCTTACCCTTACCCTTACCCTTGCTTTTAACCTTAAGCTTACCCTTACCCTTACCCTTACCCTTACCCTTACCCTTACCCTTACCCTTGCTTTTACCCTAAAGCTTACCCTTACCCTTACCCTTACCCTTAAGCTTACCCTCACCCTTACCCTTACCCTTACCCTTATCCTTACCCTTGCTTTTACCCTTACCCTTACCCTTGCTTTTACCCTTAAGCTTACCCTTACCCTTACCCTTACCCTTACCCTTACCCTTGCTTTTACCCTTAAGCTTACCCTTACCCTTACCCTCAACCTTACCCTTACCCTTGCTTTTACCCTTAGGCTTACCCTTACCCTTACCCTTACCCTTACCCTTGCTTTTACCCTTAAGCTTACCCTTACCCTTACCCTTACTCTTACCCTTACCCTTACCCTTACCCTTACCCTTACCCTTACCCTTACCCTTACCCTTACCCTTACCCTTGCTTTTACCCTTAGGCTTACCCTTACCTTTACCCTTACCCTAACCCTTACCCTTACCCTTACCCTTACCCTTACACTTGCTTTTACCCTTAAGCTTACCCTTACCCTTACCCTTACCCTTACCCTTACCCTTACCCTTACCCTTACCCTTACCCTTACCCTTACCCTTACCCTTACCCTTACCCTTGCTTTTACCCTTAAGCTTACCCTTACCCTTACCCTTACCCTTACCCTTACCCTTACCCTTTCCCTTACCCTTACCCTTACCCTTGCTTTTACCCTTAAGCTTACCCTTACCCTTACCCTTACCCTTACCCTTACCCTTACCCTTACCCTTACCCTTACCCTTACCCTTACCCTTACCCTTACCCTTACTCTTACCCTTACCCTTACCCTTGCTTTTACCCTTAGGCTTACCCTTACCTTTACCCTCACCCTTACCCTTACCCTTACCCTTACCCTTGCTTTTACCCTTAAGCTTACCCTTACCCTTACCCTTACCCTTAAGCTTACCCTTACCCTTACCCTTACCCTTAACCTTACCCTTTCCCTTACCCTTACCCTTGCCCTTACCCTTACCCTTGCTTTTACCCTTAAGCTTACCCTTACCCTTACCCTTACCCTTACCCTTACCCTTGCTTTTACCCTTAATCTTACCCTTACCCTTACCCTTACCCTTAAGCTTACCCCTACCCTTACCCTTACCCTTACCCTTACCCTTACCCTTACCCTTACCCTCACCCTTACCCTTGCTTTTACCCTTAAGCTTACCCTTACCCTTACCCTTACCCTTACCCTTAAGCTTACCCTTACCCTTACCCTTACCCTTACCCTTACCCTTAACCTTACCCTTGCTTTTACCCTTAAGCTTACCCTTACCCTTACCCTTACCCTTACCCTTAAGCTTACCCTTACCCTTACCCTTACCCTTACCCTTACCCTTGCTTTTACCCTTAAGCTTACCCTTACCCTTACCCTTACCCTTACCCTTAAGCTTACCCTTACCCTTACCCTTACCCTTACCCTTACCCTTACCCTTACCCTTACCCTTACCCTTGCTTTTACCCTTAAGCTTACCCTTACCCTTACCCTTACCCTTAACCTTGCTTTTACCCTTAAGCTTACCCTTACCCTTACCCTTACCCTTACCCTTAAGCTTACCCTTACCCTTACCCTTACCCTTACCCTTACCCTTACCCTTACCCTTACCCTTACCCTTACCCTTACCCTTACCCTTACCCTTGCTTTTACCCTTAAGCTTACCCTTACCCTTACCCTTACCCTTACCCTTACCCTTACCCTTACCCTTGCTTTTACCCTTAGGCTTACCCTTACCTTTACCCTTACCCTTACCCTTACCCTTACCCTTACCCTTACCCTTACCCTTACCCTTGCTTTTACCCTTAAGCTTACCCTTACCCTTACCCTTACCCTTACCCTTACCCTTACCCTTACCCTTACCCTTACCCTTACCCTTGCTTTTACCCTTAAGCTTACCCTTACCCTTACCCTTACCCTTACCCTTACCCTTGCTTTTACCCTTAGGCTTACCCTTACCCTTACCCTTGCTTTTACCCTTAAGCTTACCCTTACCCTTACCCTTACCCTTACCCTTACCCTTACCCTTACCCTTACCCTTACCCTTACCCTTACCCTTACCCTTACCCTTACCCTTACCCTTACCCTTACCCTTACCCTTACCCTTACCCTTACCCTTACCCTTACCCTTACCCTTACCCTTGCTTTTACCCTTAGGCTTACCCTTACCTTTACCCTCTTACCCTTACCCTTACCCTTACCCTTGCTTTTACCCTTAAGCTTACCCTTACCCTTACCCTTACCCTTACCCTTACCCTTACCCTTACCCTTACCCTTACCCTTACCCTTACCCTTACCCTTACCCTTACCCTTACCCTTACCCTTGCTTTTACCCCTAAGCTTACCCTTACCCTTACCCTTACCCTTACCCTTACCCTTACCCTTACCCTCACCCTTGCTTTTACCCTTAAGCTTACCCTTACCCTTACCCTTACCCTTACCCTTACCCTTACCCTTGCTTTTACCCTTAAGCTTACCCTTACCCTTACCCTTACCCTTACCCTTGCTTTTACCCTTAGGCTTACCCTTACCCTTACCCTTACCCTTGCTTTTACCCTTAAGCTTACCCTTACCCTTACCCTTACCCTTACTCTTACCCTTACCCTTACCCTTACCCTTACCCTTGCTTTTACCCTTAGGCTTACCCTTACCTTTACCCTTACCCTTACCCTTACCCTTACCCTTACCCTTACCCTTACCCTTACCCTTACCCTTACCCTTACCCTTACCCTTGCTTTTACCCTTAAGCTTACCCTTACCCTTACCCTTACCCTTACCCTTACCCTTACCCTTACCCTTACCCTTACCCTTACCCTTACCCTTGCTTTTACCCTTAAGCTCACCCTTACCCTTACCCTTACCCTTACCCTTACCCTTACCCTTACTCTTACCCTTACCCTTGCTTTTACCCTTAAGCTTACCCTTACCCTTACCCTTACCCTTACCCTTAAGCTTACCCTTACCCTTACCCTTACCCTTACCCTTACCCCTACCCTTACCCTTGCTTTTACCCTTAAGCTTACCCTTACCCTTACATTTACCCTTACCCTTACCCTTACCCTTGCTTTTACCCTTAAGCTTACACTTACCCTTACCCTTACCCTTACCCTTAAGCTTACCCTTACCCATACCCTTACCCTTACCCTTACCCCTACCCTTACCCTTGCTTTTACCCTTAAGCTTACCCTTACCCTTACCCTTACCCTTACCCTTACCCTTACCCTTACCCTTACCCTTACCCTTACCCTTACCCTTGCTTTTACCCTTAGGCTTACCCTTACCTTTACCCTTACCATTACCCTTACCCTTACCCTTACCCTTACCCTTACCCTTGCTTTTACCCTTAAGCTTACCCTTACCCTTACCTTACCCTTACCCTTACCCTTACCCTTACCCTTACCCTTACCCTTACCCTTACCCTTACCCTTACCCTTACCCTTACCCTTACCCTTACCCTTACCCTTACCCTTACCCTTACCCTTACCCTTACCCTTACCCTTACCTTACCCTTACCCTTACCCTTACCCTTACCCTTACCCTTACCCTTACCCTTGCTTTTACCCTTAAGCTTACCCTTACCCTTACCCTTAGCCTTACCCTTACCCTTACCCTTGCTTTTACCCTTAAGCTTACCCTTACCCTTACTCTTACCCCTACCCTTACCCTTACCCTTACCCTTACCCTTACCCTTACCCTTACCCTTGCTTTTACCCTTAGGCTTACCCTCACCTTTACCCTTACCCTTACCCTTACCCTTACCCTTACCCTTACCCTTGCTTTTACCCTTAAGCTTACCCTTACCCTTACCCTTACCCTTAGCCTTACCCTTACCCTTGCTTTTACCCTTAAGCTTACCCTTACCCTTACCCTTACCCTTACCCTTACCCTTACCCTTACCCTTACCCTTACCCTTACCCTTGCTTTTACCCTTAGGCTTACCCTCACCTTTACCCTTACCCTTACCCTTACCCTTACCCTTACCCTTACCCTTGCTTTTACCCTTAAGCTTACCCTTACCCTTACCCTTACCCTTACCCTTACCCTTACCCTTACCCTTACCCTTACCCTTACCCTTACCCTTACCCTTACTTAGGGTAAGGGTAAGGGTAAGCTTAAGGGTAAAAGCAAGGGTAAGGGTAAGGGTAAGGGTAAGGGTAAGGGTAAGGGTAAGGGTAAGGGTAAGGGTAAGCTTAAGGGTAAGGGTAAGGGTAAGGGTAAGGGTAAGCTTAAGGGTAAAAGCAAGGGTAAGGGTAAGGGTAAGGGTAAGGGTAAGGGTAAGCTTAAGGGTAAGGGTAAGGGTAAGGGTAAGGGTAAGCTTAAGGGTAAAAGCAAGGGTAAGGTTAAGGGTAAGGGTAAGGGTAAGGGTAAGGGTAAGCTTAAGGGTAAGGGTAAGGGTAAGGGTAAGGGTAAGCTTAAGGGTAAAAGCAAGGGTAAGGGTAAGGGTAAGGGTAAGGGAAAGGGTAAGGGTAAGGGTAAGGGTAAGGGTAAGGATAAGGGTAAGGGTAAGGGTAAGCTTAAGGGTAAGGGTAAGGGTAAGGGTAAGCTTAAGGGTAAAAGCAAGGGTAAGGGTAAGGGTAAGGGTAAGGGTAAGGGTAAGCTTAAGGGTAAAAGCAAGGGTAAGGGTAAGGGTAAGGGTAAGGGTAAGGGTAAGGGTAAGGGTAAGGGTAAGGGTAAGGGTAAGGGTAAGGGTAAGGGTAAGGGTAAGGGTAAGCTTAAGGGTAAGGGTAAGGGTAAGGGTAAGCTTAAGGGTAAAAGCAAGGGTAAGGGTAAGGGTAAGGGTAAGGGTAAGGGTAAAGGTAAGGGTAAGCCTAAGGGTAAAAGCAAGGGTAAGGGTAAGGGTAAGGGTAAGGGTAAGGGTAAGGGTAAGGGTAAGGGTAAGGGTAAGGGTAAGGGTAAGGGTAAGGGTAAGGGTAAGGGTAAGCTTAAGGGTAAAAGCAAGGGTAAGGGTAAGGGTAAGGGTAAGGGTAAGGGTAAGGGTAAGGGTAAGGGTAAGGGTAAGGGTAAGGGTAAGGGTAAGCTTAAGGGTAAAAGCAAGGGTAAGGGTAAGGGTAAGGGTAAGGGTAAGGGTAAGGGTAAGGGTAAGGGTAAGGGTAAGGGTAAGGGTAAGGGTAAGGGTAAGCTTAAGGGTAAAAGCAAGGGTAAGGGTAAGGGTAAGGGTAAGGGTAAGGGTTAGGGTAAGGGTAAAGGTAAGGGTAAGCCTAAGGGTAAAAGCAAGGGTAAGGGTAAGGGTAAGGGTAAGGGTAAGGGTAAGGGTAAGGGTAAGGGTAAGGGTAAGGGTAAGGGTAAGAGTAAGGGTAAGGGTAAGGGTAAGCTTAAGGGTAAAAGCAAGGGTAAGGGTAAGGGTAAAGGTAAGGGTAAGCCTAAGGGTAAAAGCAAGGGTAAGGGTAAGGTTAAGGGTAAGGGTAAGGGTAAGCTTAAGGGTAAAAGCAAGGGTAAGGGTAAGGGTAAGGGTAAGGGTAAGGGTAAGCTTAAGGGTAAAAGCAAGGGTAAGGGTAAGGGTGAGGGTAAGGGTAAGGGTAAGGGTAAGGATAAAGGTAAGGGTAAGCCTAAGAGTAAAAGCAAGGGTAAGGGTAAGGGTAAGGGTAAGGGTAAGGGTAAGGGTGAGCTTAAGGGTAAAAGCAAGGGTAAGGATAAGGGTAAGGGTAAGGGTAAGGGTAAGGGTAAGGGTAAGCTTGAGGGTAAAAGCAAGGGTAAGGGTAAGGGTAAGGTTTACCCTTACCCTTACCCTTACCCTTACCCTTACCCTTACCCTTACCCTTGCTTTTACCCTTAAGCTTACCCTTACCCTTACCCTTACCCTTACCCTTACCCTTGCTTTTACCCTTAGGCTTACCCTTACCCTTACCCTTACCCTTACCCTTGCTTTTACCCTTAAGCTTACCCTTACACTTACCCTTACCCTTACCCTTACCCTTACCCTTACCCTTACCCTTACCCTTACCCTTACCCTTGCTTTTACCCTTAGGCTTACCCTTACCTTTACCCTTACCCTTACCCTTACCCTTACCCTTACCCTTACCTTTACCCTTACCCTTACCCTTACCCTTGCTTTTACCCTTAGGCTTACCCTTACCTTTACCCTTACCCTTACCCTTACCCTTACCCTTACCCTTACCCTTACCCTTACCCTTACCCTTACCCTTACTCTCACCCTTACCCTTACCCTTACCCTTGCTTTTAACCTTAGGCTTACCCTTACCTTTACCCTTACCCTTACCCTTACCCTTACCCTTACCCTTACCCTTACCCTTACCCTTACCCTTACCCTTACCCTTGCTTTTACCCTTAAGCTTACCCTTACCCTTACCCTTACCCTTACCCTTACCCTAACCCTTACCCTTGGCTTTTACCCTTTAGCTTACCCTTACCCTTACCCTTACCCTTACCCTTACCCTTACCCTTACCCTTACCCTTACCCTTACCCTTGCTTTTACCCTTAAGCTTACCCTTACCCTTACCCTTACCCTTACCCTTACCCTTACCCTTACCCTTACCCTTACCCTTACCCTTACCCTTACCCTTGCTTTTACCCTTAAGCTTACCCTTACCCTTACCCTTACACTTACCCTTACCCTTGCTTTTACCCTTAGGCTTACCCTTACCTTTACCCTTACCCTTACCCTTAACTTACCCTTACCCTTACCCTTACCCTTGCTTTTACCCTTAAGCTTACCCTTACCCTTACCCTTACCCTTACCCTTACCCTTACCCTTACCCTTAGCCTTGCTTTTACCCTTAAGCTTACCCTTACCCTTACCCTTACCCTTACCCTTACCCTTGCTTTTACCCTTAGGCTTACCCTTACCCTTACCCTCACCCTTACCCTTGCTTTTACCCTCAAGCTTACCCTTACCCTTACCCTTACTCTTACCCTTACCCTTACCCTTACCCTTACCCTTACCCTTACCCTTACCCTTACCCTTACCCTTACCCTTACCCTTACCCTTGCTTTTACCCTTAGGCTTACCCTTACCTTTACCCTTACCCTAACCCTTACCCTTACCCTTACCCTTACCCTTACCCTTGCTTTTACCCTTAAGCTTACCCTTACCCTTACCCTTACCCTTACCCTTGCTTTTACACTTAAGCTTACCCTTACCCTTACCCTTACCCTTACCCTTACCCTTACCCTTACCCTTACCCTTACCCTTACCCTTACTCTTACCCTTACCCTTACCCTTGCTTTTACCCTTAAGCTTACCCTTACCTTTACCCTTACCCTTACCCTTACCCTTACCCTAACCCTTACCCTTGCTTTTACCCTTAAGCTTACCTTTACCCTTACCCTTACCCTTACCCTTACCCTTACCCTTACCTTTACCCTTACCCTTACCCTTACCCTTACCCTTACCCTTACCCTTACCCTTACCCTTACCCTTACCCTTATCCTTACCCTTACCCTTGCTTTTACCCTTAAGCTTACCCTTACCCTCACCCTTACCCTTACCCTTACTTTTACCCTTACCCTTACCCTTGCTTTTACCCTTAAGCTTACCCTTACCCTTACCCTTACCCTTACCCTTACCCTTACCCTTACCCTTGCTTTTACCCTTAGGCTTACCCTTACCTTTACCCTTACCCTTACCCTTACCCTTACCCTTACCCTTACCCTTACCCTTGCTTTTACCCTTAAGCTTACCCTTACCCTTACCCTTACCCTTACCCTTACCCTTACCCTTGCTTTTACCCTTAAGCTTACCCTTACCCTTACCCTTACCCTTACCCTTACCCTTGCTTTTACCCTTAGGCTTACCCTTACCCTTACCCTTACCCTTACCCTTGCTTTTACCCTTAAGCTTACCCTTACCCTTACCCTTACTCTAACCCTTACCCTTACCCTTACCCTTACCCTTACCCTTACCCTTGCTTTTACCCTTAGGCTTACCCTTACCTTTACCCTTACCCTAACCCTTACCCTTACCCTTACCCTTACCCTTGCTTTTACCCTTAAGCTTACCCTTACTCTTACCCTAACCCTTACCCTTACCCTTACCCTTACCCTTGCTTTTACCCTTAAGCTTACCCTTACCCTTACCCTTACACTTACCCTTACCCTTACCCTTACCCTTACCCTTACCCTTACCCTTACCCTTACCCTTGCTTTTACCCTTAAGCTTACCCTTACCCTTACCCTTACCCTTACCCTTACCCTTACCCTTACCCTTATCCTTGCTTTTACCTTTAGGCTTACCCTTACCTTTACCCTTACCCTTACCCTTACCCTTACCCTTACCCTTGCTTTTACCCTTAAGCTTACACTCACCCTTACCCTTACCCTTACCCTTAAGCTTACCCTTACCCTTACCCTTACCCTTACCCTTACCCTTACCCTTACACTTACCCTTACCCTTACCCTTACCCTTACCCTTGCTTTTACCCTTAAGCTTACCCTTACCCTTACCCTTACCCTTGCTTTTACCCTTAAGCTTACCCTTACCCTTACCCTTACCCTTACCCTTAAGCTTTCCCTTACCCTTACCCTTACCCTTACCCTTACCCTTACCCTTACCCTTACCCTTACCCTTACCCTTACCCTTACCCTTACCCTTACCCTTACCCTTACCCTTGCTTTTACCCTTAAGCTTACCCTTACCCTTACCCTTACCCTCACCCTTAAGCTTACCCTTACCCTTACCCTTACCCTTACCCTCACCCTTACCCTTACCCTTGCTTTTACCCTTAAGCTTACCCTTACCCTTACCCTTACCCTTACCCTTAAGCTTACCCTTACCCTTACCCTTACCCTTACCCTTACCCTTGCTTTTACCCTTAAGCTTACCCTTACCCTTACCCTTACCCTTACCCTTAAGCTTACCCTTACCCTTACCCTTACCCTTACCCTTACCCTTACCCTTACCCTTACCCTTAGCCTTGCTTTTACCCTTAGGCTTACCCTTACCCTTTCCCTTACCCTTACCCTTGCTTTTACCCTTAAGCTTACCCTTACCCTTACCCTTACCCTTACCCTTACCCTTACCCTTACCCTTACCCTAACCCTTACCCTTACCCTTACCCTTACCCTTACCCTTACCCTTACCCTTACCCTTACCCTTACCCTAACCCTTACCCTTACCCTTACCCTTACCCTTACCCTTGCTTTTACCCTTAGGCTTACCCTTACCTTTACCCTTACCCTTACCCTTACCCTTACCCTTACCCTTGCTTTTACCCTTAAGCTTACCCTTACCCTTACCCTTACCCTTACCCTTACCCTTACCCTTGCTTTTACCCTTAAGCTTACCCTTACCCTTACCCTTACCCTTACCCTTACCCTTACCCTTACCCTTACCCTTACCCTCACCCTTGCTTTTACCCTTAAGCATACCCTTACCCTTACCCTTACCCTTACCCTTGCTTTTACCCTTAAGCTTACACTTACCCTTAACCTTACCCTTACCCTTACCCTTGCTTTTACCCTTAGGCTTACCCTTACCCTTACCCTTACCCTTACCCTTGCTTTTACCCTTAAGCTTACCCTTACCCTTACCCTTACCCTTACTCTTACCCTTACCCTTACCCTTACCCTTACCCTTGCTTTTACCCTTAGGCTTACCCTTACCTTTACCCTTACCCTTACCCTTACCCTTACCCTTACCCTTACCCTTGCTTTTACCCTTAAGCTTACCCTTACCCTTACCCTTACCCTTACCCTTACCCTTACCCTTACCCTTACCCTTACCCTTGCTTTTACCCTTAAGCTTACCCTTACCCTTACCCTTACCCTTACCCTTACCCTTGCTTTTACCCTTAGGCTTACCCTTACCTTTACCCTTACCCTTACCCTTACCCTTACCCTTACCCTTACCCTTGCTTTTACCCTTAAGCTTACCCTTACCCTTACCCTTACCCTTACCCTTACCCTTACCCTTACCCTTACCCTTACCCTTACCCTTACCCTTACCCTTACCCTTGCTTTTACCCTTAAGCTTACCCTTACCCTTACGCTTACCCTTACCCTTACCCTTGCTTTTACCCTTAGGCTTACCCTTACCCTTACCCTTACCCTTACCCTTGCTTTTACCCTTAAGCTTACCCTTACCCTTACCCTTACTCTTACCCTTACCGTTACCCTTACCCTTACCCTTACCCTTACCCTTACCCTTACCCTTACCCTTACCCTTACCCTTACCCTTACCCTTGCTTTTACCCTTAGGCTTACCCTTACCTTTACCCTTACCCTAACCCTTACCCTTACACTTACCCTTACCCTTACCCTTGCTTTTACCCTTAAGCTTACCCTTACCCTTACCCTTACCCTTACCCTTACCCTTACCCTTACCCTAACCCTTGCTTTTACCCTTAAGCTTACCCTTACCCTTACCCTTACCCTTACCCTTACCCTTACCCTTACCCTTACCCTTACCCTTACCCTTACCCTTACCCTTACCCTTGCTTTTACCCTTAAGCTTACCCTTACCCTTACCCTTACCCTTACCCTTACCCTTACCCTTACCCTTACCCTTACCCTTACCCTTACCCTTACCCTTACCCTTACCCTTACCCTTACCCTTATCCTTGCTTTTACCCTTAGGCTTACCCTTACCTTTACCCTTACCCTTACCCTTACCCTTACCCTTACCCTTGCTTTTACCCTTAAGCTTACCCTTACCCTTACCCTTACCCTTACCCTTAAGCTTACCCTTACCCTTACCTTTACCCTTACCCTTACCCTTACCCTTACCCTTACCCTTACCCTTACCCTTACCCTTACCCTTACCCTTACCCTTATCCTTACCCTTACCCTTACCCTTGCTTTTACCCTTAAGCTTACCCTTACCCTTACCCTTACCCTTGCTTTTACCCTTAAGCTTACCCTTACCCTTACCCTTACCCTTACCCTTAAGCTTTCCCTTACCCTTACCCTTACCCTTACCCTTACCCTTACCCTTACCCTTACCCTTACCCTTACCCTTACCTTTACCCTTACCCTTACCCTTGCTTTTACCCTTAAGCTTACCCTTACCCTTACCCTTACCCTTACCCTTAAGCTTACCCTTACCCTTACCCTTACCCTTACCCTCACCCTTACCCTTACCCTTGCTTTTACCCTTAAGCTTACCCTTACCCTTACCCTTACCCTTACCCTTAAGCTTACCCTTACCCTTACCCTTACCAATACCCTTACCCTTACCCTTACCCTTGCTTTTACCCTTAAGCTTACCCTTACCCTTACCCTTACCCTTACCCTTAAGCTTACCCTTACCCTTACCCTTACCCTTACCCTTACCCTTACCCTTACCCTTACCCTTACCCTTGCTTTTACCCTTTAGCTTACCCTTACCCTTACCCTTACCCTTACCCTTGCTTTTACCCTTAAGCTTACCCTTACCCTTACCCTTACCCTTACCCTTAAGCTTACCCTTACCCTTACCCTTACCCTTACCCTTACCCTTACCCTTACCCTTACCCTTACCCTTACCCTTACCCTTACCCTTACCCTTACCCTTACCCTTACCCTTACCCTTACCCTTGCTTTTACCCTTAAGCTTACCCTTACCCTTACCCTTAACCTTACCCTTACCCTTACCCTTACCCTTACCCTTACACTCACCCTTACCCTTACCCTTACCCTTACCCTTACCCTTACCCTTACCCTTACCCTTGCTTTTACCCTTAAGCTTACCCTTACCCTTACCCTTACCCTTACCCTTACCCTTACCCTTACCCTTACCCTTACCCTTACCCTTACCCTTATCCTTGCTTTTACCCTTAGGCTTACCCTTACCTTTACCCTTACCCTTACCCTTACCCTTACCCTTACCCTTGCTTTTACCCTTAAGCTTACCCTCACCCTTACCCTTACCCTTACCCTTAAGCTTACCCTTACCCTTACCCTTACCCTTACCCTTACCCTTACCCTTACACTTACCCTTACCCTTACCCTTACCCTTACCCTTGCTTTTACCCTTAAGCTTACCCTTACCCTTACCCTTACCCTTGCTTTTACCCTTAAGCTTACCCTTACCCTTACCCTTACCCTTACCCTTAAGCTTTCCCTTACCCTTACCCTTACCCTTACCCTTACCCTTACCCTTACCCTTACCCTTACCCTTACCCTTACCCTTACCCTTACCCTTACCCTTACCCTTACCCTTACCCTTGCTTTTACCCTTAAGCTTACCCTTACCCTTACCCTTACCCTTACCCTTAAGCTTACCCTTACCCTTATCCTTACCCTCACCCTTACCCTTACCCTTGCTTTTACCCTTAAGCTTACCCTTACCCTTACCCTTACCCTTACCCTTAAGCTTACCCTTACCCTTACCCTTACCCTTACCCTTACCCTTACCCTTACCCTTGCTTTTACCCTTAAGCTTACCCTTACCCTTACCCTTACCCTTACCCTTAAGCTTACCCTTACCCTTACCCTTACCCTTACCCTTACCCTTACCCTTACCCTTACCCTTGCTTTTACCCTTTAGCTTACACTTACCCTTACCCTTACCCTTACCCTTGCTTTTACCCTTAAGCTTACCCTTACCCTTACCCTTACCCTTACCCTTAAGCTTACCCTTACCCTTACCCTTACCCTTACCCTTACCCTTGCTTTTACCCTTAAGCTTACCCTTACCCTTACCCTTACCCTTACCCTTACCCTTACCCTTACCCTTACCCTTACCCTTGCTTTTACCCTTAAGCTTACCCTTACCCTTACCCTTACCCTTACCCTTACCCTTGCTTTTACCCTTAGGCTTACCCTTACCCTTACCCTTACCCTTACCCTTGCTTTTACCCTTAAGCTTACCCTTACCCTTACCCTTACTCTTACCCTTACCGTTACCCTTACCCTTACCCTTACCCTTACCCTTACCCTTACCCTCACCCTTACCCTTACCCTTACCCTTGCTTTTACCCTTAGGCTTACCCTTACCTTTACCCTTACCCTAACCCTTACCCTTACCCTTACCCTTACCCTTACCCTTGCTTTTACCCTTAAGCTTACCCTTACCCTTACCCTTACCCTTACCCTTACCCTTACCCTTACCCTTACCCTAACCCTTGCTTTTACCCTTAAGCTTACCCTTACCCTTACCCTTACCCTTACCCTAACCCTTGCTTTTACCCTTAAGCTTACCCTTACCCTTACCCTTACCCTTACCCTTACCCTTACCCTTACCCTTACCCTTATCCTTGCTTTTACCCTTAGGCTTACCCTTACCTTTACCCTTACCCTTACCCTTACCCTTACCCTTACCCTTGCTTTTACCCTTAAGCTTACCCTCACCCTTACCCTTACCCTTACCCTTAAGCTTACCCTTACCCTTACCCTTACCCTTACCCTTACACTTACCCTTACCCTTACCCTTACCCTTACCCTTGCTTTTACCCTTAAGCTTACCCTTACCCTTACCCTTACCCTTGCTTTTACCCTTAAGCTTACCCTTACCCTTACCCTTACCCTTACCCTTAAGCTTTCCCTTACCCTTACCCTTACCCTTACCCTTACCCTTACCCTTACCCTTACCCTTACCCTTACCCTTACCCTTACCCTTACCCTTACCCTTACCCTTACCCTTACCCTTACCCTTACCCTTACCCTTGCTTTTACCCTTAAGCTTACCCTTACCCTTACCCTTACCCTTACCCTTAAGCTTACCCTTACCCTTACCCTTACCCTTACCCTCACCCTTACCCTTACCCTTGCTTTTACCCTTAAGCTTACCCTTACCCTTACCCTTACCCTTACCCTTAAGCTTACCCTTACCCTTACCCTTACCCTTACCCTTACCCTTACCCTTACCCTTGCTTTTACCCTTAAGCTTACCCTTACCCTTACCCTTACCCTTACCCTTAAGCTTACCCTTACCCTTACCCTTACTCTTACCCTTACCCTTACCCTTAACCTTACCCTTGCTTTTACCCTTTAGCTTACCCTTACCCTTACCCTTACCCTTACCCTTGCTTTTACCCTTAAGCTTACCCTTACCCTTACCCTTACCCTTACCCTTAAGCTTACCCTTACCCTTACCCTTACCCTTACCCTTACCCTTACTCTTGCTTTTACCCTTAAGCTTACCCTTACCCTTACCCTTACCCTTACCCTTACCCTTGCTTTTACCCTTAGGCTTACCCTTACCCTTTCCCTTACCCTTACCCTTGCTTTTACCCTTAAGCTTACCCTTACCCTTACCCTTACCCTTACCCTTACCCTTACCCTTACCCTTACCCTTACCCTTACCCTTACCCTTACCCTTACCCTTACCCTTACCCTTACCCTAACCCTTACCCTTACCCTTACCCTTACCCTTACCCTTGCTTTTACCCTTAGGCTTACCCTTACCTTTACCCTTACCCTTACCCTTACCCTTACCCTTACCCTTGCTTTTACCCTTAAGCTTACCCTTACCCTTACCCTTACCCTTACCCTTACCCTTACCCTTGCTTTTACCCTTAAGCTTACCCTCACCCTTACCCTTACCCTTACCCTTACCCTTACCCTTACCCTTACCCTTACCCTTACCCTTACCCTCACCCTTGCTTTTACCCTTAAGCATACCCTTACCCTTACCCTTACCCTTACCCTTGCTTTTACCCTTAAGCTTACACTTACCCTTACCCTTACCCTTACCCTTACCCTTGCTTTTACCCTTAGGCTTACCCTTACCCTTACCCTTACCCTTACCCTTGCTTTTACCCTTAAGCTTACCCTTACCCTTACCCTTACCCTTACTCTTACCCTTACCCTTACCCTTACCCTTACCCTTGCTTTTACCCTTAGGCTTACCCTTACCTTTACCCTTACCCTTACCCTTACCCTTACCCTTACCCTTACCCTTACCCTTACCCTTACCCTTGCTTTTACCCTTAAGCTTACCCTTACCCTTAACCTTACCCTTACCCTTACCCTTACCCTTACCCTTACCCTTGCTTTTACCCTTAAGCTTACCCTTACCCTTACCCTTACCCTTACCCTTACCCTTACCCTTACCCTTGCTTTTACCCTTAGGCTTACCCTTACCTTTACCCTTACCCTTACCCTTACCCTTACCCTTACCCTTGCTTTTACCCTTAAGCTTACCCTTACCCTTACCCTTACCCTTACCCTTACCCTTACCCTTACCCTTACCCTTACCCTTGCTTTTACCCTTAAGCTTACCCTTACCCTTACCCTTACCCTTACCCTTACCCTTGCTTTTACCCTTAGGCTTACCCTTACCCTTACCCTTACCCTTACCCTTGCTTTTACCCTTAAGCTTACACTTACCCTTACCCTTACTCTTACCCTTACCGTTACCCTTACCCTTACCCTTACCCTTACCCTTACCCTTACCCTTACCCTTACCCTTACCCTTACCCTTACCCTTGCTTTTACCCTTAGGCTTACCCTTACCTTTACCCTTACCCTAACCCTTACCCTTACCCTTACCCTTACCCTTACCCTTGCTTTTACCCTTAAGCTTACCCTTACCCTTACCCTTACCCTTACCCTTACCCTTACCCTTACCCTAACCCTTGCTTTTACCCTTAAGCTTACCCTTACCCTTACCCTTACCCTTACCCTTACCCTTACCCTTACCCTTACCCTTACCCTTACCCTTACCCTTGCTTTTACCCTTAAGCTTACCCTTACCCTTACCCTTACCCTTACCCTTACCCTTACCCTTACCCTTGCCCTTACCCTTACCCTTATCCTTGCTTTTACCCTTAGGCTTACCCTTACCTTTACCCTTACCCTTACCCTTACCCTTACCCTTACCCTTGCTTTTACCCTTAAGCTTACACTTACCCTTACCCTTACCCTTACCCTTAAGCTTACCCTTACCCTTACCTTTACCCTTACCCTTACCCTTACCCTTACCCTTACCCTTACCCTTACCCTTACCCTTACCCTTACCCTTACCCTTACCCTTACCCTTGCTTTTACCCTTAAGCTTACCCTTACCCTTACCCTTACCCTTGCTTTTACCCTTAAGCTTACCCTTACCCTTACCCTTACCCTTACCCTTAAGCTTTCCCTTACCCTTACCCGTACCCTTACCCTTACCCTTACCCTTACCCTTACCCTTACCCTTACCCTTACCCTTACCCTTGCTTTTACCCTTAAGCTTACCCTTACCCTTACCCTTACCCTTACCCTTAAGCTTACCCTTACCCTTACCCTTACCCTTACCCTCACCCTTACCCTTACCCTTGCTTTTACCCTTAAGCTTACCCTTACCCTTACCCTTACCCTTACCCTTAAGCTTACCCTTACCCTTACCCTTACCCTTACCCTTACCCTTACCCTTACCCTTGCTTTTACCCTTAAGCTTACCCTTACCCTTACCCTTACCCTTACCCTTAAGCTTACCCTTACCCTTACCCTTACCCTTACCCTTACCCTTACCCTTACCCTTACCCTTACCCTTACCCTTGCTTTTACCCTTTAGCTTACCCTTACCCTTACCCTTACCCTTACCCTTGCTTTTACCCTTAAGCTTACCCTTACCCTTACCCTTACCCATAAGCTTACCCTTACCCTTACCCTTACCCTTACCCTTACCCTTACCCTTACCCTTACCCTTACCCTTACCCTTACCCTTACCCTTACCCTTACCCTTGCTTTTACCCTTAAGCTTACCCTTACCCTTACCCTTAACCTTACCCTTACCCTTACCCTTACCCTTACCCTTACCCTTACCCTTGCTTTTACCCTTAGGCTTACCCTTACCTTTACCCTTACCCTTACCCTTACCCTTACCCTTACCCTTACCCTGACCTTTACCCTTACCCTTGCTTTTACCCTTAAGCTTACCCTTACCCTTACCCTTACCCTTACCCTTACCCTTACTCTTGCTTTTACCCTTAAGCTTACCCTTACCCTTACCCTTACCCTTACCCTTACCCTTGCTTTTACCCTTAGGCTTACCCTTACCCTTTCCCTTACCCTTACCCTTGCTTTTACCCTTAAGCTTACCCTTACCCTTACCCTTACCCTTACCCTTACCCTTACCCTTACCCTTACCCTTACCCTTACCCTTACCCTTACCCTTACCCTTACCCTAACCCTTACCCTTACCCTTACCCTTACCCTTACCCTTGCTTTTACCCTTAGGCTTACCCTTACCTTTACCCTTACCCTTACCCTTACCCTTACCCTTACCCTTGCTTTTACCCTTAAGCTTACCCTTACCCTTACCCTTACCCTTACCCTTACCCTTACCCTTGCTTTTACCCTTAAGCTTACCCTTACCCTTACCCTTACCCTTACCCTTACCCTTACCCTTACCCTTACCCTTACCCTTACCCTCACCCTTGCTTTTACCCTTAAGCTTACCCTTACCCTTACCCTTACCCTTACCCTTACCCTTACCCTTGCTTTTACCCTTAAGCTTACACTTACCCTTACCCTTACCCTTACCCTTACCCTTGCTTTTACCCTTAGGCTTACCCTTACCCTTACCCTTACCCTTACCCTTGCTTTCACCCTTAAGCTTACCCTTACCCTTACCCTTACCCTTACCCTTACCCTTACCCTTACCCTTACCCTTACCCTTACCCTTACCCTTACCCTTGCTTTTACCCTTAAGCTAACCCTTACCCTTACCCTTACCCTTACCCTTACCCTTAACCTTACCCTTACCCTTGCCCTTGCTTTTACCCTTAAGCTAACCCTTACCCTTACCCTTACCCTTACCCTTACCCTTAACCTTACCCTTACCCTTGCTTTTACCCTTAAGCTCACCCATACCCTTACCCTTACCCTTACCCTTACACTTACCCTTACCCTGAACCTTACCCTTGCTTTTACCCTTAAGCTTACCCTTACCCTTACCCTCACCCTTACCCTTAAGCTTACCCTTACCCTTACCCTTACCCTTACCCTTACCCTTACCCTTACCCTTGCTTTTACCCTTAAGCTTACCCTTACCCTTACCCTTACCCTTACCCTTACCCTTGCTTTTACCCTTAAGCTTACCCTTACCCTTACCCTTACCCTTACCCTTAAGCTTACCCTTACCCTTACCCTTACCCTTACCCTTACCCTTACCCTTACCCTTGCTTTTACCCTTAAGCTTACCCTTACCCTTACCCTTACCCTTACCCTAACCCTTACCCTTAACCTTACCCTTACCCTTACCCTTACCCTTACCCTTACCCTTGCTTTTACTCTTAGGCTTACCCTTACCTTTACCCTTACCCTTACCCTTACCCTTACCCTTACCCTTACCCTTACCCTTACCCTTACCCTTGCTTTTACCCTTAAGCTTACCCTTACCCTTACCCTTACCCTTACCCTTACCCTTACCCTTACCCTTACCCTTACCCTTACCCTTACCCTTACCCTTACCCTTACCCTTACCCTTGCTTTTACCCTTTAGCTTACCCTTACCCTTACCCTTACTCTTACCCTTACCCTTACCCTTACCCTTACCCTTACCCTTGCTTTTACCCTTAAGCTTACCCTTACCCTTACCTTTACCCTTACCCTTACCCTTACCCTTACCCTTACCCTTACCCTTACCCTTACCCTTACCCTTACCCTTGCTTTTACCCTTAGGCTTACCCTTACCTTTAGCCTTACCCTTACCCTTACCCTTACCCTTACCCTTACCCTTACCCTTACCCTTGCTTTTACCCTTAAGCTTACCCTTACCCTTACCCTTACCCTTACCCTTACCCTTACCCTTACCCTTACCCTTGCTTTTACCCTCAAGCTTACCCTTACCCTTACCCTTACCCTTACACTTACCCTTGCTTTTACCCTTAGGCTTACCCTTACCCTTACCCTTACCCTCACCCTTAAGCTTACCCTTACCCTTACCCTTACCCTTACCCTTACCCTTACCCTTACCCTTACCCTTACCCTTGCTTTTACCCTTAAGCTTACCCTTACCCTTACCCTTACCCTTACCCTTACCCTTACCCTTACCCTTACCCTTACCCTTACCCTTACCCTTACCCTTACCCTTACCCTTACCCTTGCTTTGACCCTTAGGCTTACCCTTACCTTTACCCTTACCCTTACCCTTACCCTTACCCTTACCCTTACCCTTACCCTTGCTTTTACCCTTAAGCTTACCCTTACCCTTACCCTTACCCTTACCCTTACCCTTACCCTTACCCTTGCTTTTACCCTTAAGCTTACCCTTACCCTTACCCTTACCCTTACCCTTACCCTTGCTTTTACCCTTAGGCTTACCCTTACCCTTACCCTTACCCTTACCCTTGCTTTTACCCTTAAGCTTACCCTTACCCTTACCCTTACCCTTACCCTTACCCTTACCCTTACCCTTACCCTTACCCTTACCCTTACCCTTACCCTTACCCTTACCCTTACCCTTACCCTTACCCTTACCCTTACCCTTACCCTTACCCTTACCCTTACCCTTACCCTTGCTTTTACCCTTAAGCTTACCCTTACCCTTACCCTTACCCTCACCCTTACCCTTGCTTTTACCCTTAAGCTTACCCTTACCCTTACCCTTACCCTTACCCTCACCCTTACCCTTATCCTTACACTTACCCTTGCTTATACCCTTAAGCTTACCCTTACCCTTACCCTTACCCTTACCCTTACCCTTACCCTTACCCTTACCCTTACCCTTACCCTTACCCTTACCCTTACCCTTACCCTTACCCTTACCCTTACCCTTACCCTTACCCTTACCCTTACCCTTACCCTTACCCTTGCTTTTACCCTTAGGCTTACCCTTACCTTTACCCTTACCCTTACCCTTACCCTTACCCTTACCCTTACCCTTACCCTTGCTTTTACCCTTAAGCTTACCCTTACCCTTACCCTTACCATTACCCTTACCCTAACCCTTACCCTTGCTTTTACCCTTAAGCTTACCCTTACCCTTACCCTTACCCTTACCCTTACCCTTACCCTTACCCTTACCCTTGCTCTTACCCTTAAGCTTACCCTTACCCTTACCCTTACCCTTACCCTTACCCTTACCCTTACCCTTATCCTTACCCTTGCTTTTACCCTTAAGCTTACCCTTACCCTTACCCTTACCCTTACCCTTACCCTTGCTTTTACTCTTAGGCTTACCCTTACCTTTACCCTTACCCTTACCCTTACCCTTACCCTCACCCTTACCCTTACCCTTGCTTTTACCCTTAAGCTTACCCTTACCCTTACCCTTACCCTTACCCTTACCCTTACCCTTACCCTTGCTTTTACCCTTAAGCTTACCCTTACCCTTACCCTTAACCTTACCCTTACCCTTGCTTTTACCCTTAGGCTTACCCTTACCCTTACCCTTACCCTTACCCTTGCTTTTACCCTTAAGCTTACCCTTACCCTTACCCTTACTCTTACCCTTACCCTTACACTTACCCTTACCCTTACCCTTACCCTTACCCTTACCCTTACCCTTACCCTTACCCTTACCCTTGCTTTTACCCTTAGGCTTACCCTTACCTTTACCCTTACCCTAACCCTTACCCTTACCCTTACCCTTACCCTTACCCTTGCTTTTACCCTTAAGCTTACCCTTACCCTTACCCTTACCCTTACCCTTACCCTTACCCTTACCCTTACCCTTACCCTTACCCTTACCCTTGCTTTTACCCTTAAGCTTACCCTTACCCTTACCCTTAACCTCACCCTTACCCTTACCCTGACCCTTACCCTTACCCTTACCCTTACCCTTGCTTTTACCCTTAAGCTTACCCTTACCCTTACCCTTACCCTTACCCTTACCCTTACCCTTACCCTTACCCTTACCCTTACCCTTACCCTTACCCTTACCCTTGCTTTTACCCTTAGGCTTACCCTTACCTTTACCCTTACCCTTACCCTTACCCTTACCCTTACCCTTGCTTTTACCCTTAAGCTTACCCTTACCCTTACCCTTACCCTTAAGCTTACCCTTACCCTTACCCTTACCCTTACCCTTACCCTTACCCTTACCCTTACCCTTACCCTTACCCTTACCCTTACCCTTGCTTTTACCCTTAAGCTTACCCTTACCCTTACCCTTACCCTTACCCTTACCCTTGCTTTTACCCTTAAGCTTACCCTTACCCTTACCCTTACCCTTAAGCTTACCCTTACCCTTACCCTCACCCTTACCCTTACCCTTACCCTTACCCTTACCCTTACCCTTACCCTTACCCTTACCCTTACCCTTACCCTTACCCTTACCCTTACCCTTGCTTTTACCCTTAAGCTTACCCTTACCCTTACCCTTACCCTTACCCTTAAGCTTACCCTTACCCTTACCCTTACCCTTACCCTTACCCTTAACCTTACCCTTGCTTTTACCCTTAAGCTTACCCTTACCGTTACCCTTACCCTTACCCTTAAGCTTACCCTTACCCTTACCCTTACCCTTACCCTTACCCTTACCCTTGCTTTTACCCTTAAGCTTACCCTTACCCTTACCCTTACCCTTACCCTTAAGCTTACCCTTACCCTTACCCTTACCCTTACCCTTACCCTTACCCTTACCCTTACCCTTACCCTTGCTTTTACCCTTAAGCTTACCCTTACCCTTACCCTTACCCTTACCCTTGCTTTTACCCTTAAGCTTACCCTTACCCTTACCCTTACCCTTAAGCTTACCCTTACCCTTACCCTTACCCTTACCCTTACCCTTACCCTTACCCTTACCCTTACCCTTGCTTTTACCCTTAAGCTTACCCTTACCCTTACCCTTACCCTTACCCTTACCCTTACCCTTACCCTTACCCTTACCCTTGCTTTTACCCTTAGGCTTACCCTTACCTTTACCCTTACCCTTACCTTTACCCTTACCCTTACCCTTACCCTTACCCTTGCTTTTACCCTTGAGCTTACCCTTACCCTTACCCTTACCCTTACCCTTACCCTTACCCTTGCTTTTACCCTTAAGCTTACCCTTACCCTTACCCTTACCCTTACCCTTACCCTTGCTTTTACCCTTAGGCTTACCCTTACCCTTACCCTTACCCTTACCCTTGCTTTTACCCTTAAGCTTACCCTTACCCTTACCCTTACCCTTACCCTTACCCTTACCCTTACCCTTACCCTTACCCTTACCCTTACCCTTACCCTTACCCTTACCCTTACCCTTACCCTTACCCTAACCCTTACCCTTACCCTTACCCTTACCCTTACCCTTACCCTTACCCTTACCCTTACCCTTACCCTTACCCTTGCTTTTACCCTTAGGCTTACCCTTACCTTTACCCTTACCCTTACCCTTACCCTTACCCTTACCCTTGCTTTTACCCTTAAGCTTACCCTTACCCTTACCCTTACCCTTACCCTTACCCTTACCCTTACCCTTACCCTTACCCTTACCCTTACCCTTACCCTTACCCTTGCTTTTACCCTTAAGCTTACCCTTACCCTTACCCTTACCCTTACCCTTGCTTTTACTCTTAGGCTTACCCTTACCTTTACCCTTACCCTTACCCTTACCCTTACCCTCACCCTTACCCTTACCCTTGCTTTTACCCTTAAGCTTACCCTTACCCTTACCCTTACCCTTACCCTTACCCTTGCTTTTACCCTTAAGCTTACCCTTACCCTTACCCTTAACCTTACCCTTACCCTTGCTTTTACCCTTAGGCTTACCCTTACCCTTACCCTTACCCTTACCCTTGCTTTTACCCTTAAGCTTACCCTTACCCTTACCCTTACTCTTACCCTTACCCTTACCCTTACCCTTACCCTTACCCTTACCCTTACCCTTACCCTTACCCTTACCCTTGCTTTTACCCTTAGGCTTACCCTTACCTTTACCCTTACCCTAACCCTTACCCTTACCCTTACCCTTACCCTTACCCTTACCCTTACCCTTGCTTTTACCCTTAAGCTTACCCTTACCCTTACCCTTACCCTTACCCTTACCCTTACCCTTACCCTTACCCTTACCCTTACCCTTGCTTTTACCCTTAAGCTTACCCTTACCCTTACCCTGAACCTTACCCTTACCCTTACCCTTACCCTTACCCTTACCCTTACCCTTACCCTTGCTTTTACCCTTAAGCTTACCCTTACCCTTACCCTTACCCTTACCCTTACCCTTACCCTTACCCTTACCCTTACCCTTACCCTTACCCTTACCCTTGCTTTCACCCTTAGGCTTACCCTTACCTTTACCCTTACCCTTACCCTTACCCTTACCCTTACCCTTGCTTTTACCCTTAAGCTTACCCTTACCCTTACCCTTACCCTTAAGCTTACCCTTAACCTTACCCTTACCCTTACCCTTACCCTTACCCTTACCCTTACCCTTACCCTTACCCTTACCCTTGCTTTTACCCTTAAGCTTACCCTTACCCTTACCCTTACCCTTACCCTTACCCTTACCCTTACCCTTGCTTTTACCCTTAAACTTACCCTTACCCTTACCCTTACCCTTCAGCTTACCCTTACCCTTACCCTTACCCTTACCCTTACCCTTACCCTTACCCTTACCCTTACCCTTACCCTTACCCTTACCCTTACCCTTACCCTTACCCTTGCTTTTGCCCTTAAGCTTACCCTTACCCTTACCCTTACCCTTACCCTTAAGCTTACCCTTACCCTTACCCTTACCCTTACCCTTACCCTTAACCTTACCCTTGCTTTTACCCTTAAGCTTACCCTTACCCTTACCCTTACCCTTACCCTTAAGCTTACCCTTACCCTTACCCTTACCCTTACCCTTGCTTTTACCCTTAAGCTTACCCTTACCCTTACCCTTACCCTTACCCTTAAGCTTACCCTTACCCTTACCCTTACCCTTACCCTTACCCTTACCCTTACCCTTACCCTTACCCTTACCCTTACCCTTACCCTTACCCTTACCCTTACCCTTACCCTTACCCTTGCTTTTACCCTTAAGCTTACCCTTACCCTTACCCTTACCCTTACCCTTACCCTTACCCTTACCCTTACCCTTACCCTTACCCTTACCCTTACCCTTACCCTTACCCTTACCCTTACCCTTACCCTTGCTTTTACCCTTAAGCTTACCCTTACCCTTACCCTTACCCTTACCCTTACCCTTACCCTTACCCTTACCCTTACCCTTACCCTTACCCTTGCTTTTACCCTTAAGCTTACCCTTACCCTTACCCTTACCCTTACCCTTAAGCTTACCCTTACCCTTACCCTTACCCTTACCCTTACCCTTACCCTTACCCTTACCCTTGCTTTTACCCTTAAGCTTACCCTTACCCTTACCCTTACCCTTACCCTTACCCTTGCTTTTACCCTTACCCTTATCCTTACCCTTAAGCTTACCCTTACCCTTACCCTTACCCTTACCCTTACCCTTACCCTTACCCTTACCCTTGCTTTTACCCTTAAGCTTACCCTTACCCTTACCCTTACCCTTACCCTTACCCTTGCTTTTACCCTTAGGCTTACCCTTACCTTTACCCTTATCCTTACCCTTACCCTTACCCTTACCCTTACCCTTACCCTTACCCTTACCCTTACCCTTGCTTTTACCCTTAAGCTTACCCTTACCCTTACCCTTACCCTTACCCTTACCCTTACCCTTACCCTTACCCTTACCCTCACCCTTGCTTTTACCTTTAAGCTTACCCTTACCCTTACCCTTACCCTTACCCTTACCCTTACCCTTACCCTTACCCTTACCCTTACCCTTACCCTTACCCTTACCCTTACCCTTACCCTTACCCTTACCCTTACCCTTACCCTTACCCTTACCCTTACCCTTACCCTTACCCTTACCCTTACCCTTACCCTTACCCTTACCCTTACCCTTGCTTTTACCCTTAAGCTTACCCTTACCCTTACCCTTACCCTTACCCTTACCCTTACCCTTACCCTTACCCTTACCCTTACCCTTACCCTTACCCTTACCCTTACCCTTACCCTTACCCTTACCCTTACCCTTGCTTTTACCCTTAGGCTTACCCTTACCTTTACCCTTACCCTTACCCTTACCCTTACCCTTACCCTTACCCTTACCCTTACCCTTGCTTTTACCCTTAAGCTTACCCTTACCCTTACCCTTACCCTTACCCTTACCCTTACCCTTGCTTTTACCCTTAAGCTTACCCTTACCCTTACCCTTACCCTTACCCTTGCTTTTACCCTTAGGCTTACCCTTACCCTTACCCTTACCCTTACCCTTAAGCTTACCCTTACCCTTACCCTTACCCTTACCCTTACCCTTACCCTTACCCTTACCCTTACCCTTACCCTTACCCTTTCCCTTACCCTTGCTTTTACCCTTAAGCTTACCCTTACCCTTACCCTTATACTTACCCTTACCCTTACCCTTACCCTTACCCTTACCCTCACCCTAACCCTTACCCTTACCCTTGCTTTTACCCTTAGGCTTACCCTTACCTTTACACTTACCCTTACCCTTACCCTTAAGCTTACCCTTACCCTTACCCTTACCCTTACCCTTACCCTCACCCTTACCCTTACCCTTACCCTTACCCTTGCTTTTACCCTTAAGCTTACCCTTACCCTTACCCTTACACTTACCCTTACCCTTACCCTTACCCTTACCCTTACCCTTACCCTTACCCTTAACCTAACCCTTACCCTTACCCTTGCTTTTACCCTTAGGCTTACCCTTACCTTTACCCTTACCCTTACCCTTACCCTTACCCTTACCCTTACCCTTACCCTTACCCTTGCTTTTACCCTTAAGCTTACCCTTACCCTTACCCTTACCCTTACCCTTACCCTTACCCTTACCCTTGCTTTTACCCTTAAGCTTACCCTTAACCTTACCCTTACCCTTACCCTCACCCTTACCCTTACCCTTACCCTTGCTTTTACCCTTAAGCTTACCCTTACCCTTACCCTTACCCTTACCCTTACCCTTACCCTTACCCTTACCCTTACCCTTACCCTTACCCTTACCCTTGCTTTTACCCTTAAGCTTACCCTTACCCTTACCCTTACCCTTACCCTTACCCTTACCCTTACCCTTACCCTTACCCTTACCCTTACCCTTACCCTTACCCTTACCCTTACCCTTACCCTTACCCTTACCCTTACCCTTACCCTTGCTTTTACCCTTAGGCTTACCCTTACCTTTACCCTTACCCTTACCCTTACCCTTACCCTTACCCTTGCTTTAACCCTTAAGCTTACCCTTACCCTCACCCTTACCCTTACCCTTACCCTTGCTTTTACTCTTAAGCTTACCCTTACCCTTAATCTTACCCTTACCCTTGTTTTACCCTTAGGCTTACCCTTACCCTTACCCTTACCCTTACCCTTGCTTTTACCCTTAAGCTTACCCTTACCCTTACCCTTACCCTTACCCTTACCCTTGCCCTTACCCTTCCCTTACCCTTACCTTTACCCTTACCCTTGCTTTTACCCTTAGGCTTACCCTAACCTTTACCCTTACCCTTACCCTTACCCTTACCCTTACCCTTACCCTTACCCTTACCGTTACCCTTACCCTTGCTTTTACCCTTAAGCTTACCCTTACCCTTACCCTTACCCTTACCCTTACTCTTACCCTTACCCTTGCTTTTACCCTTAAGCTTACCCTTACCCTTACCCTTACCCTCACCCTTACCCTTACCCTTACCCTTGCTTATACCCTTAAGCTTACCCTTACCCTTACCCTTACCCTTACCCTTACCCTTACCCTTACCCTTACCCTTACCCTTACCCTTACCCTTACCCTTACACTTACCCTTGCTTTTACCCTTAGGCTTACCCTTACCTTTACCCTTACCCTTACCCTTACCCTTACCCTTGCTTTTACCCTCAAGCTTACCCTTACCCTTACCCTTACCCTTACCCTTACCCTTACCCTTGCTTTTACCCTTAAGCTTACCCTTACCCTTACCCTTACCCTTACCCTTACCCTTACCCTTACCCTTACCCTTACCCTTACCCTTGCTTTTACCCTTAAGCTTACCCTTACCCTTACCCTTACCCTTACCCTTACCCTTACCCTTACCCTTGCTTTTACCCTTAAGCTTACCCTTACCCTTACCCTTACCCTTACCCTTACCCTTACCCTTACCCTTACCCTTACCCTTACCCTTACCCTTACCCTTACCCTTACCCTTGCTTTTACCCTTAAGCTTACACTTACCCTTACCCTTACCCTTACCCTTACCCTTGCTTTTACCCTTAAGCTTACCCTTACCCTTACCCTCACCCTTACCCTTACCCTTACCCTTACCCTTACCCTTACCCTTACCCTTGCTTTTACCCTTACCCTTACCCTTGCTTTTACCCTTAGGCTTACCCTTACCCTTACCCTTACCCTTACCCTTACCCTTACCCTTACCCTTGCTTTTACCCTTAAGCTTACCCTTACCCTTACCCTTACCCTTACCCTTACCCTTACCCTTACCATTGCTTTTACCCTTAAGCTTACCCTTACCCTTACCCTTACCCTTACCCTTACCCTTACCCTTACCCTTACCCTTACCCTTACCCTTACCCTTACCCTCACCCTTACCCTTACCCTTACCCTTGCTTTTACCCTTAAGCTTACCCTTACCCTTACCCTTACCCTTACCCTTACCCTTACCCTTACCCTTACCCTTACCCTTACCCTTACCCTTACCCTTACCCTTGCTTTTACCCTTAAGCTTACCCTTACCCTTACCCTTACCCTTACCCTTACCCTTACCCTTACCCTTACCCTTACCCTTACCCTTACCCTTACCCTTACCCTTACCCTTACCCATACCCTTGCTTTTACCCTTAGGCTTACCCTTACCTTTACCCTTACCCTTACCCTTACCCTTACCCTTACCCTTACCCTTACCCTTACCCTTACCCTTACCCTTACCCTTGCTTTTACCCTTAAGCTTACCCTTACCCTTACCCTTACCCTTACCCTTACCCTTACCCTTGCTTTTACCCTTAAGCTTACCCTTACCCTTACCCTTACCCTTACCCTTACCCTTGCTTTTACCCTTAGGCTTACCCTTACCCTTACCCTTACCCTTACCCTTACCCTTACCCTTACCCTTACCCTTACCCTTACCCTTACCCTTACCCTTACCCTTACCCTTACCCTCACCCTTGCTTTTACCCTTAAGCTTACCCTTACCCTTACCCTTACCCTTACCCTTACCCTTACCCTTACCCTTACCCTTACCCTTACCCTTACCCTTACCCTTACCCTTACCCTTACCCTTGCTTTTACCCTTAGGCTTACCCTTACCTTTACCCTTACCCTTACCCTTACCCTTACCCTTACCCTTACCCTTACCCTTACCCTTGCTTTTACCCTTAAGCTTACCCTTACCCTTACCCTTACCCTTACCCTTGCTTTTACCCTTAAGCTTACCCTTACCCTTACCCTTACCCTTACCCTTACCCTTACCCTTACCCTTACCCTTACCCTTTCCCTTGCTTTTACCCTTAAGCTTACCCTTACCCTTACCCTTACCCTTACCCTTACCCTTACCCTTACCCTTGCTTTTACCCTTAAGCTTACCCTTACCCTTACCCTTACCCTTACCCTTACCCTTACCCTTACCATTACCCTTACCCTTACCCTTACCCTTACCCTTACCCTTACCCTTACCCTTACCCTTACCCTTACCCTTACCCTTACCCTTACCCTTACCCTTACCCTTACCCTTACCCTTACCCTTGCTTTTACCCTTAGGCTTACCCTTACCTTTACCCTTACCCTCACCCTTACCCTTACCCTTACCCTTACCCTTTAGCTTACCCTTACCCTTACCCTTACCCTTACCCTTACCCTTACCCTTGCTTTTACCCTTAAGCTTACCCTTACCCTTACCCTTACCCTTACCCTTACCCTTGCTTTTACCCTTAGGCTTACCCTTACCCTTACCCTTACCCTTACCCTTGCTTTTACCCTTAAGCTTACCCTTACACTTACCCTTACCCTTACCCTTACCCTTACCCTTACCCTTACCCTTACCCTTACCCTTACCCTTACCCTTGCTTTTACCCTTAGGCTTACCCTTACCTTTACCCTTACCCTTACCCTTACCCTTACCCTTACCCTTACCCTTACCCTTACCCTTACCCTTACCCTTACCCTTGCTTTTACCCTTAGGCTTACCCTTACCTTTACCCTTACCCTTACCCTTACCCTTACCCTTACCCTTACCCTTACCCTTACCCTTACCCTTACCCTTACCCTTGCTTTTACCCTTAAGCTTACCCTAACCCTTACCCTTACCCTTACCCTTACCCTTGCTTTTACCCTTAGGCTTACCCTTACCCTTACCCTTACCCTTACCCTTGCTTTTACCCTTAAGCTTACCCTTACACATACCCTTACCCTTACCCTTACCCTTACCCTTACCCTTACCCTTACCCTTACCCTTACCCTTACCCTTACCCTTACCCTTACCCTTACCCTTGCTTTTACCCTTAGGCTTACCCTTACCTTTACCCTTACCCTTACCCTTACCCTTACCCTTACCCTTACCCTTACCCTTACCCTTACCCTTGCTTTTACCCTTAGGCTTACCCTTACCTTCACCCTTACCCTTACCCTTACCCTTACCCTTACCCTTACCCTTACCCTTACCCTTACCCTTACCCTTACCCTTACCCTTACCCTTACCCTTGCTTTTAACCTTAGGCTTACCCTTACCTTTACCCTTACCCTTACCCTTACCCTTACCCTTACCCTTACCCTTACCCTTACCCTTACCCTTACCCTTACCCTTACCCTTGCTTTTACCCTTAAGCTTACCCTTACCCTTACCCTTACCCTTACCCTTACCCTAACCCTTACCCTTGCTTTTACCCTTTAGCTTACCCTTACCCTTACCCTTACCCTTACCCTTACCCTTACCCTTACCCTTACCCTTACCCTTACCCTTACCCTTACCCTTACCCTTACCCTTGCTTTTACCCTTAAGCTTACCCTTACCCTTACCCTTACCCTTACCCTTACCCTTACCCTTACCCTTACCCTTACCCTTACCCTTACCCTTACCCTTGCTTTTACCCTTAAGCTTACCCTTACCCTTACCCTTACCCTTACCCTTACCCTTGCTTTTACCCCTAGGCTTACCCTTACCTTTACCCTTACCCTTACCCTTACCCTTACCCTTACCCTTACCCTTACCCTTACCTTTGCTTTTACCCTTAAGCTTACCCTTACCCTTACCCTTACCCTTACCCTTACCCTTACCCTTACCCTTACCCTTACCCTTGCTTTTACCCTTAAGCTTACCCTTACCCTTACCCTTACCCTTACCCTTACCCTTGCTTTTACCCTTAGGCTTACCCTTACCCGTACCCTTACCCTTACCCTTGCTTTTACCCTTAAGCTTACCCTTACCCTTACCCTTACTCTTACCCTTACCCTTACCCTTACCCTTACCCTTACCCTTACCCTTACCCTTACCCTTACCCTTACCCTTACCCTTACCCTTGCTTTTACCCTTAGGCTTACCCTTACCTTTACCCTTACCCTAACCCTTACCCTTACCCTTACCCTTACCCTTACCCTTGCTTTTACCCTTAAGCTTACCCTTACCCTTACCCTTACCCTTACCCTTGCTTTTACACTTAAGCTTACCCTTACCCTTACCCTTACCCTTACCCTTACCCTTACCCTTACCCTTACCCTTACCCTTACCCTTACCCTTACCCTTGCTTTTACCCTGAAGCTTACCCTTACCTTTACCCTTACCCTTACCCTTACGCTAACACTTACCCTTGCTTTTACCCTTAAGCTAACCCTTACCCTTACCCTTACCCTTACCCTTACCCTTACCTTTACCCTTACCCTTACCCTTACCCTTACCCTTACCCTTACCCTTACCCTTACCCTTACCCTTACCCTTACCCTTACCCTTACCCTTACCCTTATCCTTACCCTTACCCTTGCTTTTACCCTTAAGCTTACCCTTACCCTCACCCTTACCCTTACCCTTACCCTTACCCTTACCCTTACCCTTACCCTTGCTTTTACCCTTAAGCTTACCCTTACCCTTACCCTTACCCTTACCCTTACCCTTACCCTTACCCTTGCTTTTACCCTTAGGCTTACCCTTACCTTTACCCTTACCCTTACCCTTACCCTTACCCTTACCCTTACCCTTACCCTTACCCTTACCCTTGCTTTTACCCTTAAGCTTACCCTTACCCTTACCCTTACCCTTACCCTTACCCTTACCCTTACCCTTGCTTTTACCCTTAAGCTTACCCTTACCCTTACCCTTACCCTTACCCTTACCCTTACCCTTGCTTTTACCCTTAGGCTTACCCTTACCCTTACCCTTACCCTTACCCTTGCTTTTACCCTTAAGCTTACCCTTACCCTTACCCTTACTCTTACCCTTACCCTTACCCTTACCCTTACCCTTACCCTTACCCTTACCCTTTCCCTTACCCTTGCTTTTACCCTTAGGCTTACCCTTACCTTTACCCTTACCCTAACCCTTACCCTTACCCTTACCCTTACCCTTACCCTTGCTTTTACCCTTAAGCTTACCCTTACCCTTACCCTTACCCTTACCCTTACCCTTACCCTTACCCTTACCCTTGCTTTTACCCTTAAGCTTACCCTTACCCTTACCCTTACCCTTACCCTTACCCTTACCCTTACCCTTACCCTTACCCTTACCCTTACCCTTACCCTTACCCTTACCCTTGCTTTTAACCTTAAGCTTACCCTTACCCTTACCCTTACCCTTACCCTTACCCTTACCCTTACCCTTACCCTTACCCTTACCCTTACCCTTACCCTTATCCTTGCTTTTACCCTTAGGCTTACCCTTACCTTTACCCTTACCCTTACCCTTACCCTTACCCTTACCCTTGCTTTTACCCTTAAGCTTACCCTCACCCTTACCCTTACCCTTACCCTTAAGCTTACCCTTACCCTTACCCTTACCCTTACCCTTACCCTTACCCTTACACTTACCCCTACCCTTACCCTTACCCTTACCCTTGCTTTTACCCTTAAGCTTACCCTTACCCTTACCCTTACCCTTGCTTTTACCCTTAAGCTTACCCTTACCCTTACCCTTACCCTTACCCTTAAGCTTTCCCTTACCCTTACCCTTACCCTTACCCTTACCCTTACCCTCACCCTTACCCTTACCCTTACCCTTACCCTTACCCTTACCCTTACCCTTACCCTTAACATTACCCTTACCCTTGCTTTTACCCTTAAGCTCACCCTTACCCTTACCCTTACCCTTACCCTTAAGCTTACCCTTACCCTTACCCTTACCCTTACCCTCACCCTTACCCTTACCCTTGCTTTTACCCTTAAGCTTACCCTTACCCTTACCCTTACCCTTACCCTTAAGCTTACCCTTACCCTTACCCTTACCCTTACCCTTACCCTTACCCTTACCCTTGCTTTTACCCTTAAGCTTACCCTTACCCTTACCCTTACCCTTACCCTTAAGCTTACCCTTACCCTTACCCTTACCCTTACCCTTACCCTTACCCTTACCCTTGCTTTTACCCTTTAGCTTACCCTTACCCTTACCCTTACCCTTACCCTTACCCTTACCCTTGCTTTTACCCTTAAGCTTACCCTTACCCTTACCCTTACCCTTACCCTTAAGCTTACCCTTACCCTTACCCTTACCCTTACCCTTACCCTTACTCTTGCTTTTACCCTTAAGCTTACCCTTACCCTTACCCTTACCCATACCCTTACCCTTGCTTTTACCCTTAGGCTTACCCTTACCCTTTCCCTTACCCTTACCCTTGCTTTTACCCTTAAGCTTACCCTTACCCTTACCCTTACCCTTACCCTTACCCTTACCCTTACCCTTACCCTTACCCTTACCCTTACCCTTACCCTTACCCTTACCCTTACCCTAACCCTTACCCTTACCCTTACCCTTACCCTTACCCTTACCCTTGCTTTTACCCTTAGGCTTACCCTTACCTTTACCCTTACCCTTACCCTTACCCTTACCCTTACCCTTGCTTTTACCCTTAAGCTTACCCTTACCCTTACCCTTACCCTTACCCTTACCCTTACCCTTGCTTTTACCCTTAAGCTTACCCTTACCCTTACCCTTACCCTTACCCTTACCCTTACCCTTACCCTTACCCTTACCCTTACCCTTACCCTCACCCTTGCTTTTACCCTTAAGCATACCCTTACCCTTACCCTTACCCTTACCCTTGCTTTTACCCTTGAGCTTACACTTACCCTTACCCTTACCCTTACCCTTACCCTTGCTTTTACCCTTAGGCTTACCCTTACCCTTACCCTTACCCTTACCCTTGCTTTTACCCTTAAGCTTACCCTTACCCTTACCCTTACCCTTACTCTTACCCTTACCCTTACCCTTACCCTTACCCTTGCTTTTACCCTTAGGCTTACCCTTACCTTTACCCTTACCCTTACCCTTACCCTTACCCTTACCCTTACCCTTACCCTTACCCTTGCTTTTACCCTTAAGCTTACCCTTACCCTCACCCTTACCCTTACCCTTACCCTTACCCTTACCCTTACCCTTGCTTTTACCCTTAAGCTTACCCTTACCCTTACCCTTACCCTTACCCTTACCCTTACCCTTACCCTTGCTTTTACCCTTAGGCTTACCCTTACCTTTACCCTTACCCTTACCCTTACCCTTACCCTTACCCTTACCCTTACCCTTACCCTTACCCTTGCTTTTACCCTTAAGCTTACCCTTACCCTTACCCTTACCCTTACCCTTACCCTTACCCTTACCCTTGCTTTTACCCTTAAGCTTACCCTTACCCTTACCCTTACCCTTACCCTTACCCTTACCCTTGCTTTTATCCTTAGGCTTACCCTTACCCTTACCCTTACCCTTACCCTTGCTTTTACCCTTAAGCTTACCCTTACCCTTACCCTTACTCTTACCCTTACCGTTACCCTTACCCTTACCCTTACCCTTACCCTTACCCTTACCCTTACCCTTACCCTTACCCTTACCCTTGCTTTTACCCTTAGGCTAACCCTTACCTTTACCCTTACCCTAACCCTTACCCTTACCCTTACCCTTACCCTTACCCTTGCTTTTACCCTTAAGCTTACCCTTACCCTTACCCTTACCCTTACCCTTACCCTTACCCTTACCCTTGCTTTTACCCTTAAGCTTACCCTTACCCTTACCCTTACCCTTACCCTTACCCTTACCCTTACCCTTACCCTTACCCTTACCCTTACCCTTACCCTTGCTTTTACCCTTAAGCTTACCCTTACCCTTACCCTTACCCTTACCCTTACCCTTACCCTTACCCTTACCCTTACCCTTACCCTTATCCTTGCTTTTACCCTTAGTCTCACCCTTACCTTTACCCTTACCCTTACCCTTACCCTTACCCTTACCCTTGCTTTTACCCTTAAGCTTACCCTTACCCTTACCCTTTCCCTTACCCTTAAGCTTACCCTTACCCTTACCTTTACCCTTACCCTTACCCTTACCCTTACCCTTACCCTTACCCTTACCCTTACCCTTACCCTTACCCTTACCCTTGCTTTTACCCTTAAGCTTACCCTTACCCTTACCCTTACCCTTGCTTTTACCCTTAAGCTTACCCTTACCCTTACCCTTACCCTTACCCTTAAGCTTTCCCTTACCCTTACCCTTACCCTTACCCTTACCCTTACCCTTACCCTTACCCTTACCCTTACCCTTACCCTTACCCTTGCTTTTACCCTTAAGCTTACCCTTACCCTTACCCTTACCCTTACCCTTAAGCTTACCCTTACCCTTACCCTTACCCTTACCCTCACCCTTACCCTTACCCTTGCTTTTACCCTTAAGCTTACCCTTACCCTTACCCTTACCCTTACCCTTAAGCTTACCCTTACCCTTACCCTTACCCTTACCCTTACCCTTACCCTTACCCTTGCTTTTACCCTTAAGCTTACCCTTACCCTTACCCTTACCCTTAAGCTTACCCTTACCCTTACCCTTACCCTTACCCTTACCCTTACCCTTACCCTTACCCTTACCCTTGCTTTTACCCTTTAGCTTACCCTTACCCTTACCCTTACCCTTACCCTTGCTTTTACCCTTAAGCTTACCCTTACCCTTACCCTTACCCTTACCCTTAAGCTTACCCTTACCCTTACCCTTACCCTTACCCTTACCCTTACCCTTACCCTTACCCTTACCCTTACCCTTACCCTTACCCTTACCCTTACCCTTACCCTTACCCTTACCCTTGCTTTTACCCTTAAGCTTACCCTTACCCTTACCTTTAACCTTACCCTTACCCTTACCCTTACCCTTACCCTTACCCTTACCTTTACCCTTACCCTTACCCTTACCCTTACCCTTATCCTTACCCTTACCCTTACCTTTACCCTTACCCTTGCTTTTACCCTTAAGCTTACCCTTACCCTTACCCTTACCCTTACCCTTACCCTTACTCTTTCTTTTACCCTTAAGCTTACCCTTACCCTTACCCTTACTCTTTCTTTTACCCTTAAGCTTACCCTTACCCTTACCCTTACCCTTACCCTTACCCTTGCTTTTACCCTTAAGCTTACCCTTACCCTTTCCCTTACCCTTACCCTTGCTTTTACCCTTAAGCTTTCCCTTACCCTTACCCTTACCCTTACCCTTACCCTTACCCTTACCCTTACCCTTACCCTTACCCTTACCCTTACCCTTACCCTTACCCTAACCCTTACCCTTACCCTTACCCTTACCCTTACCCTTGCTTTTACCCTTAGGCTTACCCTTACCTTTACCCTTACCCTTACCCTTACCCTTACCCTTACCCTTGCTTTTACCCTTAAGCTTACCCTTACCCTTACCCTTACCCTTGCTTTTACCCTTAAGCTTACCCTTACCCTTACCCTTACCCTTACCCTTACCCTTACCCTTACCCTTACCCTTACCCTTACCCTCACCCTTGCTTTTACCCTTAAGCTTACCCTTACCCTTACCCTTACCCTTACCCTTACCCTTACCCTTGCTTTTACCCTTAAGCTTACACTTACCCTTACCCTTACCCTTACCCTTACCCTTGCTTTTACCCTTAGGCTTACCCTCACCCTTACCCTTACCCTTACCCTTGCTTTTACCCTTAAGCTAACCCTTACCCTTACCCTTACCCTTACCCTTACCCTTACCCTTACCCTTACCCTTACCCTTACCCTTACCCTTGCTTTTACCCTTAAGCTAACCCTTACCCTTACCCTTACCCTTACCCTTACCCTTAACCTTACCCTTACCCTTGCCCTTGCTTTTACCCTTAAGCTAACCCTTACCCTTACCCTTACCCTTACCCTTACCCTTAACCTTACCCTTACCCTTGCTTTTACCCTTAAGCTCACCCATACCCTTACCCTTACCCTTACCCTTACACTTACCCTTACCCTGACCCTTACCCTTGCTTTTACCCTTAAGCTTACCCTTACCCTTACCCTCACCCTTACCCTTAAGCTTACCCTTACCCTTACCCTTACCCTTACCCTTACCCTTACCCTTACCCTTGCTTTTACCCTTAAGGTTACCCTTACCCTTACCCTTACCCTTACCCTTACCCTTGCTTTTACCCTTAAGCTTACCCTTACCCTTACCCTTACCCTTAAGCTTACCCTTACCCTTACCCTTACCCTTACCCTTACCCTTACCCTTACCCTTGCTTTTACCCTTAAGCTTACCCTTACCCTTACCCTTACCCTTACCCTAACCCTTACCCTTAACCTTACCCTTACCCTTACCCTTACCCTTACCCTTACCCTTGCTTTTACTCTTAGGCTTACCCTTACTTTTACCCTTACCCTTACCCTTACCCTTACCCTTACCCTTACCCTTACCCTTACCCTTACCCTTACCCTTGCTTTTACCCTTAAGCTTACCCTTACCCTTACCCTTACCCTTACCCTTACCCTTACCCTTACCCTTACCCTTACCCTTACCCTTACCCTTGCTTTTACCCTTTAGCTTACCCTTACCCTTACCCTTACTCTTACCCTTACCCTTACCCTTACCCTTACCCTTACCCTTGCTTTTACCCTTAAGCTTACCCTTACCCTTACCTTTACCCTTACCCTTACCCTTACCTTACCCTTACCCTTACCCTTACCCTTACCCTTACCCTTACCCTTACCCTTACCCTTGCTTTTACCCTTAGGCTTACCCTTACCTTTAGCCTTACCCTTACCCTTACCCTTACCCTTACCCTTACCCTTACCCTTGCTTTTACCCTTAAGCTTACCCTTACCCTTACCCTTACCCTTACCCTTACCCTTACCCATGCTTTTACCCTTAAGCTTACCCTTACCCTTACCCTTACCCTACACTTACCCTTGCTTTTACCCTTAGGCTTACCCTTACCCTTACCCTTACCCTTACCCTTAAGCTTACCCTTACCCTTACCCTTACCCTTACCCTTACCCTTACCCTTACCCTTACCCTTACCCTTACCCTTGCTTTTACCCTTAAGCTTACCCTTACCCTTACCCTTACCCTTACCCTTACCCTTACCCTTACCCTTACCCTTACCCTTACCCTTACCCTTACCCTTGCTTTGACCCTTAGGCTTACCCTTACCTTTACCCTTACCCTTACCCTTACCCTTACCCTTACCCTTACCCTTACCCTTACCCTTACCCTTGCTTTTACCCTTAAGCTTACCCTTACCCTTACCCTTACCCTTACTCTTACCCTTACCCTTACCCTTGCTTTTACCCTTAAGCTTACCCTTACCCTTACCCTTACCCTTACCCTTACCCTTGCTTTTACCCTTAGGCTTACCCTTACCCTTACCCTTACCCTTACCCTTGCTTTTACCCTTAAGCTTACCCTTACCCTTACCCTTACCCTTACCCTTACCCTTACCCTTACCCTTACCCTTACCCTTACCCTTACCCTTACCCTTACCCTTACCCCTTACCCTTACCCTTACCCTTACCCTTACCCTTACCCTTACCCTTACCCTTACCCTTGCTTTTACCCTTAGGCTTAACCTTACCTTTACCCTACCTTACCCTTACCCTTACCCTTACCCTTACCCTTACCCTTACCCTTACCCTTACCCTTACCCTTACCCTTACCTTACCCTTGCTTTTACCCTTAAGCTTACCCTTACCCTTACCCTTACCCTTACCCTTACCCTTACCCTTACCCTTGCTTTTACCCTTAAGCTTACCCTTACCCTTACCCTTACCCTCACCCTTACCCTTACCCTTACCCTTGCTTATACCCTTAAGCTTACCCTTACCCTTACCCTTACCCTTACCCTTACCCTTACCCTTACCCTTACCCTTACCCTTACCCTTACCCTTACCCTTACCCTTACCCTTACCCTTGCTTTTACCCTTAGGCTTACCCTTACCTTTACCCTTACCCTTACCCTTACCCTTACCCTTACCCTTACCCTTACTCTTGCTTTTACCCTTAAGCTTACCCTTACCCTTACCCTTACCCTTACCCTTACCCTTACCCTAACCCTTACCCTTGCTTTTACCCTTAAGCTTACCTTACCCTTACCCTTACCCTTACCCTTACCCTTACCCTTACCCTTACCCTTACCCTTACCCTTGCTTTTACCCTTAAGCTTACCCTTACCCTTACCCTTTCCCTTACCCTTACCCTTACCCTTACCCTTATCCTTACCCTTGCTTTTACCCTTAAGCTTACCCTTACCCTTACCCTTACCCTTACCCTTACCCTTACCCTTGCTTTTACTCTTAGGCTTACCCTTACCTTTACCCTTACCCTTACCCTTACCCTTACCCTCACCCTTACCCTTACCCTTGCTTTTACCCTTAAGCTTACCCTTACCCTTACCCTTACCCTTACCCTTACCCTTGCTTTTACCCTTAAGCATACCCTTACCCTTACCCTTAACCTTACCCTTACCCTTGCTTTTACCCTTAGGCTTACCCTTACCCTTACCCTCACCCTTACCCTTGCTTTTACCCTTAAGCTTACCCTTACCCTTACCCTTACTCTTACCCTTACCCTTACCCTTACCCTTACCCTTACCCTTACCCTTACCCTTACCTTACCCTTACCCTTACCCTTGCTTTTACCCTTAGGCTTACCCTTACCTTTACCCTTACCCTAACCCTTACCCTTAGCCTTACCCTTACCCTTACCCTTGCTTTTACCCTTAAGCTTACCCTTACCCTTACCCTTACCCTTACCCTTACCCTTACCCTTACCCTTACCCTTGCTTTTACCCTTAAGCTTACCCTTACCCTTACCCTTAACCTCACCCTTACCCTTACCCTGACCCTTACCCTTACCCTTACCCTTACCCTTGCTTTTACCCTTAAGCTTACCCTTACCCTTACCCTTACCCTTACCCTTACCCTTACCCTTACCCTTACCCTTACCCTTACCCTTACCTTTACCCTTACCCTTACCCTTACCCTTACCCTTGCTTTTACCCTTAGGCTTACCCTTACCTTTACCCTTACCCTTACCCTTACCCTTACCCTTGCTTTTACCCTTAAGCTTACCCTTACCCTTACCCTTACCCTTAAGCTTACCCTTACCCTTACCCTTACCCTTACCCTTACCCTTACCCTTACCCTTACCCTTACCCTTACCCTTGCTTTTACCCTTAAGCTTACCCTTACCCTTACCCTTACCCTTACCCTTACCCTTGCTTTTACCCTTAAGCTTACCCTTACCCTTACCCCTTACCCTTAAGCTTACCCTTACCCTTACCCTTACCCTTACCCTTACCCTTACCCTTACCCTTACCCTTACCCTTACCCTTACCCTTACCCTTACCCTTACCCTTGCTTTTACCCTTAAGCTTACCCTTACCCTTACCCTTACCCTTACCCTTAAGCTTACCCTTACCCTTACCCTTACCCTTACCCTTACCCTTAACCTTACCCTTGCTTTTACCCTTAAGCTTACCCTTACCCTTACCCTTACCCTTACCCTTACCCTTAAGCTTACCCTTACCCTTACCCTTACCCTTACCCTTACCCTTGCTTTTACCCTTAAGCTTACCCTTACCCTTACCCTTACCCTTACCCTTAAGCTTACCCTTACCCTTACCCTTACCCTTACCCTTACCCTTACCCTTACCCTTACCCTTGCTTTTACCATTAAGCTTACCCTTACCCTTACCCTTACCCTTAACCCTTGCTTTAACCCTTAAGCTTACCCTTACCCTTACCCTTACCCTTAAGCTTACCCTTACCCTTACCCTTACCCTTACCCTTACCCTTACCCTTACCCTTACCCTTACCCTTACCCTTGCTTTTACCCTTAAGCTTACCCTTACCCTTACCCTTACCCTTACCCTTACCCTTACCCTTACCCTTACCCTTACCCTTACCCTTGCTTTTACCCTTAGGCTTACCCTTACCTTTACCCTTACCCTTACCTACTCTTACCCTTACCCTTACCCTTACCCTTGCTTTTACCCTTGAGCTTACCCTTACCCTTACCCTTACCCTTAACATTACCCTTACCCTTGCTTTTACCCTTAAGCTTACCCTTACCCTTACCCTTACCCTTACCCTTACCCTTGCTTTTACCCTTAGGCTTACCCTTACCCTTACCCTTACCCTTACCCTTGCTTTTACCCTTAAGCTTACCCTTACCCTTACCCTTACCCTTACCCTTACACTTACCCTTACCCTTACCCTTACCCTTACCCTTACCCTTACCCTTACCCTTACCCTTACCCTTACCCTTACCCTTAACCTTACCCTTACCCTTACCCTTACCCTTGCTTTTACCCTTAGGCTTACCCTTACCTTTACCCTTACCCTTACCCTTACCCTTACCCTTACCCTTGCTTTTACCCTTAAGCTTACCCTTACCCTTACCCTTACCCTTACCCTTACCCTTACCCTTACCCTTGCTTTTACCCTTAAGCTTACCCTTACCCTTACCCTTACCCTTACCCTTGCTTTTACTCTTAGGCTTACCCTTACCTTTACCCTTACCCTTACCCTTACCCTTACCCTCACCCTTACCCTTACCCTTGCTTTTACCCTTGAGCTTACCCTTACCCTTACCCTTACCCTTACCATTACCCTTGCTTTTACCCTTAAGCTTACCCTTACCCTTACCCTTAACCTTACCCTTACCCTTGCTTTTACCCTTAGGCTTACCCTTACCCTTACCCTTACCCTTACCCTTGCTTTTACCCTTAAGCTTACCCTTACCCTTACCCTTACTCTTACCCTTACCCTTACCCTTACCCTCACCCTTACCCTTACCCTTACCCTTACCCTTACCCTTGCTTTTACCCTTAGGCTTACCCTTACCTTTACCCTTACCCTAACCCTTACCCTTACCCTTACCCTTACCCTTACCCTTACCCTTGCTTTTACCCTTAAGCTTACCCTTACCCTTACCCTTACCCTTACCCTTACCCTTACCCTTACCCTTACCCTTACCCTTACCCTTACCCTTGCTTTTACCCTTAAGCTTACCCTTACCCTTACCCTTAACCTTACCCTTACCCTTACCCTTACCCTTACCCTTACCCTTACCCTTACCCTTGCTTTTACCCTTAAGCTTACCCTTACCCTTACCCTTACCCTTACCCTTACCCTTACCCTTACCCTTACCCTTACCCTTACCCTTACCCTTACCCTTACCCTTACCCTTGCTTTTACCCTTAGGCTTACCCTTACCTTTACCCTTACCCTTACCCTTACCCTTACCCTTACCCTTGCTTTTACCCTTAAGCTTACCCTTACCCTTACCCTTACCCTTAAGCTTACCCTTAACCTTACCCTTACCCTTACCCTTACCCTTACCCTTACCCTTACCCTTACCCTTACCCTTACCCTTACCCTTGCTTTTACCCTTAAGCTTACCCTTACCCTTACCCTTACCCTTACCCTTACCCTTGCTTTTACCCTTAAACTTACCCTTACCATTACCCTTACCCTTAAGCTTACCCTTACCCTTACCCTTACCCTTACCCTTACCCTTACCCTTACCCTTACCCTTACCCTTACCCTTACCCTTACCCTTACCCTTACCCTTGCTTTTACCCTTAAGCTTACCCTTACCCTTACCCTTACCCTTACCCTTAAGCTTACCCTTACCCTTACCCTTACCCTTACCCTTAACCTTACCCTTGCTTTTACCCTTAAGCTTACCCTTACCCTTACCCTTACCCTTACCCTTAAGCTTACCCTTACCCTTACCCTTACCCTTACCCTTACCCTTGCTTTTACCCTTAAGCTTACCCTTACTCTTACCCTTACCCTTACCCTTAAGCTTACCCTTACCCTTACCCTTACCCTTACCCTTACCCTTACCCTTACCCTTACCCTTACCCTTGCTTTTACCCTTAAGCTTACCCTTACCCTTACCCTTACCCTTACCCTTGCTTTTACCCTTAAGCTTACCCTTACCCTTACCCTTACCCTTAAGCTTACCCTTACCCTTACCCTTACCCTTACCCTTACCCTTACCCTTACCCTTACCCTTACCCTTACCCTTGCTTTTACCCTTAAGCTTACCCTTACCCTTACCCTTACCCTTACCCTTACCCTTACCCTTACCCTTACCCTTACCCTTACCCTTGCTTTTACCCTTAGGCTTACCCTTACCTTTACCCTTACCCTTACCTTTACCCTTACCCTTACCCTTACCCTTACCCTTACCCTTGCTTTTACCCTTGAGCTTACCCTTACCCTTACCCTTACCCTTACCCTTAACCTTACCCTTGCTTTTACCCTTAAGCTTACCCTTACCCTTACCCTTACCCTTACCCTTACCCTTGCTTTTACCCTTAGGCTTACCCTTACCCTTACCCTTACCCTTACCCTTGCTTTTACCCTTAAGCTTACCCTTACCCTTACCCTTACCCTTACCCTTACCCTTACCCTTACCCTTACCCTTACCCTTACCCTTACCCTTACCCTTACCCTTACCCTTACCCTTACCCTTACCCTTACCCTTACCCTTACCCTTACCCTTACCCTTACCCTTACCCTTACCCTTACCCTTACCCTTACCCTTACCCTTGCTTTTACCCTTAGGCTTACCCTTACCTTTACCCTTACCCTTACCCTTACCCTTACCCTTGCTTTTACCCTTAAGCTTACCCTTACCCTTACCCTTACCCTTACCCTTACCCTTACCCTTACCCTTACCCTTACCCTTACCCTTGCTTTTACCCTTAAGCTTACCCTTACCCTTACCCTTACCCTTACCCTTACCCTTACCCTTACCCTTACCCTCACCCTTGCTTTTACCCTTAAGCTTACCCTTACCCTTACCCTTACCCTTACCCTTACCTTTACCCTTGATTTTACCCTTAAGCTTACCCTTACCCTTACCCTTACCCTTACCCTTACCCTTGCTTTTACCCTTAGGCTTACCCTTACCCTTACCCTTACCCTTACCCTTGCTTTTACCCTTAAGCTTACCCTTACCCTTACCCTTACCCTTACTCTTACCCTTACCCTTACCCTTACCCTTACCCTTACCCTTGCTTTTACCCTTAGGCTTACCCTTACCTTTACCCTTACCCTTACCCTTACCCTTACCCTTACCCTTACCCTTACCCTTACCCTTACCCTTACCCTTACCCTTACCCTTGCTTTTACCCTTAAGCTTACCCTTACCCTTACCCTTACCCTTACCCTTACCCTTACCCTTACCCTGACCCTTGCTTTTACCCTTAAGCTCACCCTTACCCTTACCCTTACCCTTACCCTTACCCTTACCCTTACTCTTACCCTTACCCTTGCTTTTACCCTTAAGCTTACCCTTACCCTTACCCTTACCCTTACCCTTGCTTTTACCCTTAAGCTTACCCTTACCCTTACCCTTACCCTTAAGCTTACCCTTACCCTTACCCTTACCCTTACCCTTACCCTTACCCTTACCCTTACCCTTACCCTTACCCTTGCTTTTACCCTTAAGCTTACCCTTACCCTTACCCTTACCCTTACCCTTCCCTTACCCTTACCCTTGCTTTTACCCTTAGGCTTACCCTTACCTTTACCCTTACCCTTACCTTTACCCTTACCCTTACCCTTACCCTTACCCTTGCTTTTACCCTTGAGCTTACCCTTACCCTTACCCTTACCCTTACCCTTACCCTTACCCTTGCTTTTACCCTTAAGCTTACCCTTACCCTTACCCTTACCCTTACCCTTACCCTTACCCTTACCCTTGCTTTTACCCTTAGGCTTACCCTTACCCTTACCCTTACCCTTACCCTTGCTTTTACCCTTAAGCTTACCCTTACCCTTACCCTTACCCTTACCCTTACCCTTACCCTTACCCTTACCCTTACCCTTACCCTTACCCTTACCCTTACCCTTACCCTTACCCTTACCCTTACCCTTACCCTTACCCTTACCCTTACCCTTACCCTTACCCTTACCCTTACCCTTACCCTTACCCTTACCCTTACCCTTACCCTTACCCTTACCCTTGCTTTTACCCTTAGGCTTACCCTTACCTTTACCCTTACCCTTACCCTTACCCTTACCCTTACCCTTGCTTTTACCCTTAAGCTTACCCTTACCCTTACCCTTACCCTTACCCTTACCCTTACCCTTACCCTTACCCTTACCCTTACCCTTACCCTTACCCTTACCCTTGCTTTTAACCTTAAGCTTACCCTTACCCTTACCCTTACCCTTACCCTTACCCTTACCCTTACCCTTATCCTTACCCTTACCCTCACCCTTGCTTTTACCCTTAAGCTTACCCTTACCCTTACCCTTACCCTTACCCTTACCCTTACCCTTGCTTTTACCCTTAAGCTTACCCTTACCCTTACCCTTACCCTTACCCTTACCCTTGCTTTTACCCTTAGGCTTACCCTTACCCTTACCCTTAACCTTACCCTTGCTTTTACCCTTAAGCTTACCCTTACCCTAACCCTTACCCTTACTCTTACCCTTACCCTTACCCTTACCCTTACCCTTACCCTTACCCTTGCTTTTACCCTTAGGCTTACCCTTACCTTTACCCTTACTCTTACCCTTACCCTTACCCTTACCCTTACCCTTACCCTTACCCTTACCCTTACCCTTACCCTTACCCTTACCCTTACCCTTGCTTTTACCCTTAAGCTTACCCTTACCCTTACCCTTACCCTTACCCTTACCCTTACCCTTACCCTTACCCTTACCCTTGCTTTCACCCTTAAGCTCACCCTTACCCTTACCCTTACCCTTACCCTTACCCTTACCCTTACTCTTACCCTTACCCTTGCTTTTACCCTTAAGCTTACCCTTACCCTTACCCTTACCCTTACCCTTAAGCTTACCCTTACCCTTACCCTTACCCTTACCCTTACCCTTACCCTTACCCTTACCCTTACCCTTGCTTTTACCCTTAAGCTTACCCTTACCCTTACCCTTACCCTTACCCTTACCCTTGCTTTTACCCTTAAGCTTACCCTTACCCTTACCCTTACCCTTACCCTTAAGCTTACCCTTACCCTTACCCTTACCCTTACCCTTACCCTTACCCTTACCCTTGCTTTTACCCTTAAGCTTACCCTTACCCTTACCCTTACCCTTACCCTTACCCTTAACCTTACCCTTACCCTTACCCTTACCCTTACCCTTACCCTTGCTTTTACCCTTAGGCTTACCCTTACCTTTACCCTTACCATTACCCTTACCCTTACCCTTACCCTTACCCTTACCCTTACCCTTGCTTGTACCCTTAAGCTTACCCTTACCCTTACCCTTACCCTTACCCTTACCCTTACCCTTACCCTTACCCTTACCCTTACCCTTACCCTTACCCTTACCCTTACCCTTACCCTTACCCTTACCCTTGCTTTTACCCTTACCCTTACCCTTACCCTTACCCTTACCCTTACCCTTACCCTTACCCTTACCCTTGCTTTTACCCTTAAGCTTACCCTTACCCTTACCCTTAACCTTACCCTTACCCTTGCTTTTACCCTTAGGCTTACCCTTACCCTTACCCTTACCCTTACCCTTGCTTTTACCCTTAAGCTTACCCTTACCCTTACCCTTACTCTTACCCTTACCCTTACCCTTACCCTTACCCTTACCCTTACCCTTACCCTTACCCTTGCTTTTACCCTTAGGCTTACCCTTACCTTTACCCTTACCCTAACCCTTACCCTTACCCTTACCCTTACCCTTACCCTTGCTTTTACCCTTAAGCTTACCCTTACCCTTACCCTTACCCTTACCCTTACCCTTACCCTTACCTATACCCTTACCCTTACCCTTACCCTTACCCTTGCTTTTACCCTTAAGCTTACCCTTACCCTTACCCTTAACCTTACCCTTACCCTTACCCTTACCCTTACCCTTACCCTTACCCTTACCCTTGCTTTTACCCTTAAGCTCACCCTTACCCTTACCCTTACCCTTACCCTTACCCTTACCCTTACCCTTACCCTTACCCTTACCCTTACCCTTACCCTTACCCTTACCCTTACCCTTGCTTTTACCCTTAGGCTTACCCTTACCTTTACCCTTACCCTTACCCTTACCCTTACCCTTACCCTTGCTTTTACCCTTAAGCTTACCCTTACCCTTACCCTTACCCTTAAGCTTACCCTTAACCTTACCCTTACCCTTACCCTTACCCTTACCCTTACCCTTACCCTTACCCTTACCCTTACCCTAACCCTTGCTTTTACCCTTAAGCTTACCCTTACCCTTACCCTTACCCTTACCCTTACCCTTGCTTTTACCCTTAAACTTACCCTTACCCTTACCCTTACCCTTAAGCTTACCCTTACCCTTACCCTTACCCTTACCCTTACCCTTACCCTTACCCTTACCCTTACCCTTACCCTTACCCTTACCCTTACCCTTACCCTTACCCTTACCCTTACCCTTGCTTTTACCCTTAAGCTTATCCTTACCCTTACCCTTACCCTTACCCTTAAGCTTACCCTTACCCTTACCCTTACCCTTACCCTTACCCTTAACCTTACCCTTGCTTTTACCCTTAAGCTTACCCTTACCCTTACCCTTACCCTTACCCTTAAGCTTACCCTTACCCTTACCCTTACCCTTACCCTTACCCTTACCCTTGCTTTTACCCTTAAGCTTACCCTTACTCTTACCCTTACCCTTACCCTTAAGCTTACCCTTACCCTTACCCTTACCCTTACCCTTACCCTTACCCTTACCCTTACCCTTGCTTTTACCCTTAAGCTTACACTTACCCTTACCCTTACCCTTACCCTTGCTTTTACCCTTAAGCTTACCCTTACCCTTACCCTTACCCTTAAGCTTACCCTTACCCTTACCCTTACCCTTACCCTTACCCTTACCCTTACCCTTACCCTTACCCTTACCCTTACCCTTACCCTTACCCTTGCTTTTACCCTTAAGCTTACCCTTACCCTTACCCTTACCCTTACCCTTACCCTTACCCTTACCCTTACCCTTACCCTTACCCTTACCCTCACCCTTACCCTTACCTTTACCCTTGCTTTTACCCTTAGGCTTACCCTTACCTTTACATTTACCCTTACCTTTACCCTTACCCTTACCCTTACCCTTACCCTTGCTTTTACCCTTGAGCTTACCCTTACCCTTACCCTTACCCTTACCCTTACCCTTACCCTTGCTTTTACCCTTAAGCTTACCCTTACCCTTACCCTTACCCTTACCCTTACCCTTACCCTTGCTTTTACCCTTAGGCTTACCCTTACCCTTACCCTTACCCTTACCCTTGCTTTTACCCTTAAGCTTACCCTTACCCTTACCCTTACCCTTACCCTTACCCTTACCCTTACCCTTACCCTTACCCTTACCCTTACCCTTACCCTTACCCTTACCCTTACACTTACCCTTACCCTTACCCTTACCCTTACCCTTACCCTTACCCTTACCCTTACCCTTACCCTTACCCTTACCCTTACCCTTGCTTTTACCCTTAGGCTTACCCTTACCTTTACCCTTACCCTTACCCTTACCCTTACCCTTACCCTTGCTTTTACCCTTAAGCTTACCCTTACCCTTACCCTTACCCTTACCCTTACCCTTACCCTTACCCTTACCCTTACCCTTACCCTTGCTTTTACCCTTAAACTTACCCTTACCCTTACCCTTACCCTTACCCTTACCCTTACCCTTACCCTCACCCTTGCTTTTACCCTTAAGCTTACCCTTACCCTTACCCTTACCCTTACCCTTACCCTTACCCTTGCTTTTACCCTTAAGCTTACCCTTACCCTTACCCTTACCCTTACCCTTACCCTTACCCTTGCTTTTACCCTTAGGCTTACCCTTACCCTTACCCTTACCCTTACCCTTGCTTTTACCCTTAAGCTTACCCTTACCCTTACCCTTACCCTTACTCTTACCCTTACCCTTACCCTTACCCTTACCCTTACCCTTGCTTTTACCCTTAGGCTTACCCTTACCTTTACCCTTACCCTTACCCTTACCCTTACCCTTACCCTTACCCTTACCCTTACCCTTACCCTTACCCTTGCTTTTACCCTTAAGCTTGCCCTTACCCTTACCCTTACCCTTACCCTTACCCTTACCCTTACCCTTACCCTTACCCTTACCCTTACCCTTGCTTTTACCCTTAAGCTCACCCTTACCCTTACCCTTACCCTTACCCTTACCCTTACCCTTACCCTTACTCTTACCCTTACCCTTGCTTTTACCCTTAAGCTTACCCTTACCCTTACCCTTACCCTTACCCTTGCTTTTACCCTTAAGCTTACCCTTACCCTTACCCTTACCCTTAAGCTTACCCTTACCCTTACCCTTACCCTTACCCTTACCCTTACCCTTACCCTTACCCTTACCCTTACCCTTACCCTTGCTTTTACCCTTAAGCTTACCCTTACCCTTACCCTTACCCTTACCCTTACCCTTACCCTTACCCTTACCCTTACCCTTACCCTTGCTTTTACCCTTAGGCTTACCCTTACCTTTACCCTTACCCTTACCTTTACCCTTACCCTTACCCTTACCCTTACCCTTGCTTTTACCCTTGAGCTTACCCTTACCCTTACCCTTACCCTTACCCTTACCCTTACCCTTGCTTTTACCCTTAAGCTTACCCTTACCCTTACCCTTACCCTTACCCTTACCCTTACCATTGCTTTTACCCTTAGGCTTACCCTTACCCTTACCCTTACCCTTACCCTTGCTTTTACCCTTAAGCTTACCCTTACCCTTACCCTTACCCTTACCCTTACCCTTACCCTTACCCTTACCCTTACCCTTACCCTTACCCTTACCCTTACCCTTACCCTTACCCTTACCCTTACCCTTACCCTTACCCTTACCCTTACCCTTACCCTTACCCTTACCCTTACCCTTACCCTTACCCTTACCCTTACCCTTACCCTTGCTTTTACCCTTAGGCTTACCCTTACCTTTACCCTTACCCTTACCCTTACCCTTACCCTTACCCTTGCTTTTACCCTTAAGCTTACCCTTACCCTTACCCTTACCCTTACCCTTACCCTTACCCTTACCCTTACCTTTACCCTTACCCTTACCCTTACCCTTACCCTTACCCTTACCCTTGCTTTTACCCTTAAGCTTACCCTTACCCTTACCCTTACCCTTACCCTTACCCTTACCCTTACCCTTACCCTCACCCTTGCTTTTACCCTTAAGCTTACCCTTACCCTTACCCTTACCCTTACCCTTACCCTTACCCTTGCTTTTACACTTAAGCTTACCCTTACCCTTACCCTTACCCTTACCCTTACCCTTGCTTTTACCCTAAGGCTTACCCTTACCCTTACCCTTACCCTTACCCTTGCTTTTACCCTTAAGCTTACCCTTACCCTTACCCTTACCCTTACTCTTACCCTTACCCTTACCCTTACCCTTACCCTTACCCTTGCTTTTACCCTTAGGCTTACCCTTACCTTTACCCTTACCCTTACCCTTACCCTTACCCTTACTCTTACCCTTACCCTTGCTTTTACCCTTAAGCTTACCCTTACCCTTACCCTTACCCTTACCCTTAAGCTTACCCTTACCCTTACCCTTACCCTTACCCTTACCCTTACCCTTACCCTTGCTTTTACCCTTAAGCTTACCCTTACCCTTACCCTTACCCTTACCCTTACCCTTGCTTTTACCCTTAAGCTTACCCTTACCCTTACCCTTACCCTTACCCTCAAGCTTACCCTTACCCTTACCCTTACCCTTACCCTTACCCTTACCCTTACCCTTACCCTTACCCTTACCCTTACCCTTACCCTTACCCTTACCCTTACCCTTACCCTTACCCTCACACTTGCTTTTACCCTTAGGCTTACCCTTACCTTTACCCTTACCATTACCCTTACCCTTACCCTTACCCTTACCCTTACCCTTACCCTTGCTTTTACCCTTAAGCTTACCCTTACCCTTACCCTTACCCTTACCCTTACCCTTACCCTTACCCTTACCCTTACCCTTACCCTTACCCTTACCCTTACCCTTACCCTTACCCTTACCCTTACCCTTACCCTTACCCTTGCTTTTACCCTTAAGCTTACCCTTACCCTTACCCTTACCCTTACCCTTACCCTTACCCTTGCTTTTACCCTTAAGCTTACCCTTACCCCTACTCTTACCCCTACCCTTACCCTTACCCTTACCCTTACCCTTACCCTTACCCTTACCCTTACCCTTACCCTTACCCTTACCCTTACCCTTACCCTTACCCTTACCCTTACTCTTACCCTTACCCTTGCTTTTACCCTTAAGCTTACCCTTACCCTTACCCTTACCCTTACCCTTAAGCTTACCCTTACCCTTACCCTTACCCTTACCCTTACCCTTACCCTTACCCTTGCTTTTACCCTTAAGCTTACCCTTACCCTTACCCTTACCCTTACCCTTACCCTTGCTTTTACCCTTAAGCTTACCCTTACCCTTACCCTTACCCTTACCCTCAAGCTTACCCTTACCCTTACCCTTACCCTTACCCTTACCCTTACCCTTACCCTTACCCTTACCCTTACCCTTACCCTTACCCTTACCCTTACCCTTACCCTTACCCTTACCCTCACACTTGCTTTTACCCTTAGGCTTACCCTTACCTTTACCCTTACCATTACCCTTACCCTTACCCTTACCCTTACCCTTACCCTTACCCTTGCTTTTACCCTTAAGCTTACCCTTACCCTTACCCTTACCCTTACCCTTACCCTTACCCTTACCCTTACCCTTACCCTTACCCTTACCCTTACCCTTACCCTTACCCTTACCCTTACCCTTACCCTTACCCTTACCCTTGCTTTTACCCTTAAGCTTACCCTTACCCTTACCCTTACCCTTACCCTTACCCTTACCCTTGCTTTTACCCTTAAGCTTACCCTTACCCCTACTCTTACCCCTACCCTTACCCTTACCCTTACCCTTACCCTTACCCTTACCCTTACCCTTACCCTTACCCTTACCCTTACCCTTACCCTTACCCTTACCCTTACCCTTACCCTTACCCTTACCCTTACCCTTACCCTTACCCTTGCTTTTACCCTTAAGCTTACCCTTACCCTTACCCTTACCCTTACCCTTACCCTTACCCTTACCCTTACCCTTACCCTTACCCTTACCCTTCCTTTTACCCTTAAGCTTACCCTTACCCTTACCCTTACCCTTACCCTTACCCTTACCCTTACCCTTACCCTTACCCTTACCCTTACCCTTACCCTTACCCTTACCCTTACCCTTACTTAGGGTAAAGGGTAAGGGTAAGCTTAAGGGTAAAAGCAAGGGTAAGGGTAAGGGTAAGGGTAAGGGTAAGGGTAAGGGTAAGGGTTAGGGTAAGGGTAAGGGTAAGCTTAAGGGTAAGGGTAAGGGTAAGGGTAAGGGTGAGGGTAAGCTTAAGGGTAAAAGCAAGGGTAAGGGTAAGGGTAAGGGTAAGGGTAAGGGTAAGCTTAAGGGTAAGGGTAAGGGTAAGGGTAAGGGTAAGCTTAAGGGTAAAAGCAAGGGTAAGGTTAAGGGTAAGGGTAAGGGTAAGGGTAAGGGTAAGGGTAAGCTTAAGGGTAAGGGTAAGGGTAAGGGTAAGGGTAAGCTTAAGGGTAAAAGCAAGGGTAAGGGTAAGGGTAAGGGTAAGGGTAAGGGTAAGGGTAAGGGTAAGGGTAAGGGTAAGGGTAAGGGTAAGGGTAAGGGTAAGCTTAAGGGTAAGGGTAAGGGTAAGGGTAAGCTTAAGGGTAAAAGCAAGGGTAAGGGTAAGGGTAAGGGTAAGGGTAAGCTAAAGGGTAAAAGCAAGGGTAAGGGTAAGGGTAAGGGTAAGGGTAAGGGTAAGGGTAAGGGTAAGGGTAAGGGTAAGGGTAAGGGTAAGGGTAAGGGTAAGGGTAAGGGTAAGGGTAAGGGTAAGGGTAAGGGTAAGCTTAAGGGTAAGGGTAAGGGTAAGGGTAAGCTTAAGGGTAAAAGCAAGGGTAAGGGTAAAGGTAAGGGTAAGGGTAAGGGTAAAGGTAAGGGTAAGCCTAAGGGTAAAAGCAAGGGTAAGGGTAAGGGTAAGGGTAAGGGTAAGGGTAAGGGTAAGGGTAAGGGTAAGGGTAAGGGTAAGGGTAAGGGTAAGCTTAAGGGTAAAAGCAAGGGTAAGGGTAAGGGTAAGGGTAAGGGTAAGGGTAAGGGTAAGGGTAAGGGTAAGGGTAAGCTTAAGGGTAAAAGCAAGGGTAAGGGTAAGGGTAAGGGTAAGGGTAAGGGTAAGGGTAAGGGTAAGGGTAAGGGTAAGGGTAAGGGTTAGGGTAAGGGTTAGGGTAAGGGTAAAGGTAAGGGTAAGCCTAAGGGTAAAAGCAAGGGTAAGGGTAAGGGTAAGGGTAAGGGTAAGGGTAAGGGTAAGGGTAAGGGTAAGGGTAAGGGTAAGGGTAAGGGTAAGGGTTAGAGTAAGGGTAAGGGTAAGGGTAAGGGTAAGGGTAAGGGTTAGGGTAAGGGTAAAGGTAAGGGTAAGCCTAAGGGTAAAAGCAAGGGTAAGGGTAAGGGTAAGGGTAAGGGTAAGGGTAAGGGTAAGGGTAAGGGTAAGGGTAAGGGTAAGGGTAAGGGTAAGGGTTAGAGTAAGGGTAAGGGTAAGGGTAAGCTTAAGGGTAAAAGCAAGGGTAAGGGTAAAAGCAAGGGTAAGGGTAAGGTTAAGGGTAAGGGTAAGGGTAAGCTTAAGGGTAAAAGCAAGGGTAAGGGTAAGGGTAAGGGTAAGGGTAAGCTTAAGGGTAAAAGCAAGGGTAAGGGTAAGGGTGAGGGTAAGGGTAAGGGTGAGGGTAAGGGTAAAGGTAAGGGTAAGCCTAAGAGTAAAAGCAAGGGTAAGGGTAAGGGTAAGGGTAAGGGTAAGGGTAAAGGTAAGGGTAAGGGTAAGGGTAAGGGTAAGGGTAAGGGTAAGCTTAAGGGTAAAAGCAAGGGTAAGGATAAGGGTAAGGGTAAGGGTAAGGGTAAGGGTAAGGGTAAGGGTAAGGGTAAGCTTAAGGGTAAAAGCAAGGGTAAGGGTAAGGGTAAGGGTAAGGGTAAGGGTAAGGGTAAGGGTAAGGGTAAGGGTAAGGGTAAGGGTAAGCTTAAGGGTAAAAGCAAGGGTAAGGGTTAGGGTAAGGGTAAGGGTAAGGGTAAGGGTAAGGGTAAGCTTAAGGGTAAAAGCAAGGGTAAGGGTAAGGGTAAGGGTAAGGGAAAGGGTAAGGGTAAGGGTAAGGGTAAGGGTAAAGGTAAGGGTAAGCCTAAGGGTAAAAGCAAGGGTAAGGGTAAGGGTAAGGGTAAGGGTAAGGGTAAGGGTAAGGGTAAGGGTAAGGGTAAGGGTAAGGGTAAGGGTAAGGGTAAGGGTAAGCTTAAGGGTATAAGCAAGGGTAAGGGTAAGGGTAAGGGTGAGGGTAAGGGTAAGGGTAAGGGTAAGGGTAAGCTTAAGGGTAAAAGCAAGGGTAAGGGTAAGGGTAAGGGTAAGGGTAAGGGTAAGGGTAAGGGTAAGGGTAAGCTTAAGGGTAAAAGCAAGGGTAAGGGTAAGGGTAAGGGTAAGGGTAAGGGTAAGGGTAAGGGTAAGGGTAAGGGTAAGGGTAAGGGTAAGGGTAAGGGTAAGGGTAAGGGTAAGGGTAAGGGTAAGGGTAAAGGTAAGGTTAAGCCTAAGGGTAAAAGCAAGGGTAAGGGTAAGGGTAAGGGTAAGGGTAAGGGTAAGGGTAAGGGTAAGGGTAAGGGTAAGGGTAAGGGTAAGGGTAAGGGTAAGGGTAAGGGTAAGGGTAAGGGTAAGGGTAAGCTTAAGGGTAAAAGCAAGGGTAAGGGTAAGGGTAAGGGTAAGGGTAAGCCTAAGGGTAAAAGCAAGGGTAAGGGTAAGGGTAAGGGTAAGGGTAAGGGTAAGCTTAAGGGTAAAAGCAAGGGTAAGGGTAAGGGTAAGGGTAAGCTTAAGGGTAAAAGCAAGGGTAAGGGTAAGGGTAAGGGTAAGGGTAAGGGTAAGGGTAAGGATAAGGGTAAGGGTAAGGGTAAAGGTAAGGGTAAGCCTAAGGGTCAAAGCAAGGGTAAGGGTTAGGGTAAGGGTAAGGGTAAGGGTAAGGGTAAGGGTAAGGGTAAGGGTAAGGGTAAGGGTAAGGGTAAGGGTAAGGGTAAGGGTAAGGGTAAGCTTAAGGGTAAAAGCAAGGGTAAGGGTAAGGGTAAGGGTAAGGGTAAGGGTGAGGGTAAGGGTAAGGGTAAGGGTAAGGGTAAGGGTAAGCTTAAGGGTAAGGGTAAGGGTAAGGATAAGGGTAAGCCTAAGGGTAAAAGCAAGGGTAAGTGTAAGGGTAAGGGTAAGGGTAAGGGTAAGCTTACCCTTAACCTTACCCTTACCCTTACCCTTACCCTTGCTTTTACCCTTGAGCTTACCCTTACCCTTACCCTTACCCTTACCCTTACCCTTACCCTTACCCTTATCCTTACCCTTGCTTTTACCCTTAAGCTTACCCTTACCCTTACCCTTACCCTTACCCTTACCCTTACCCTTACCCTTACCCTTGCTTTTACTCTTAGGCTTACCCTTACCTTTACCCTTACACTTACCCTTACCCTTACCCTCACCCTTACCCTTACCCTTGCTTTTACCCTTAAGCTTACCCTTACCCTTACCCTTACCCTTACCCTTACCCTTGCTTTTACCCTTAAGCTTACCCTTACCCTTACCCTTAACCTCACCCTTACCCTTGCTTTTACCCTTAGGCTTACCCTTACCCTTACCCTTACCCTTACCCTTGCTTTTACCCTTAAGCTTACCCTTACCCTTACCCTTACTCTTACCCTTACCCTTACCCTTACCCTTACCCTTACCCTTACCCTTACCCTTACCCTTACCCTTACCCTTACCCTTACCCTTACCCTTACCCTTACCCTTGCTTTTACCCTTAGGCTTACCCTTACCTTTACCCTTACCCTAACCCTTACCCCTACCCTTACCCTTACCCTTACCATTGCTTTTACCCTTAAGCTTACCCTTACCCTTACCCTTACCCTTACCCTTACCCTTACCCTTACCCTTACCCTTACCCTTACCCTTACCCTTGATTTTACCCTTAAGCTTACCCTTACCCTTACCCTTACCCTTACCCTTACCCTTACCCTTACCCTTACCCTTACCCTTACCCTTACCCTTGCTTTTACCCTTAAGCTTACCCTTACCCTTACCCTTACCCTTACCCTTACCCTTACCCTTACCCTTGCTTTTACCCTTAGGCTTACCCTTACCTTTACCCTTACCCTTACCCTTACCCTTACCCTTACCCTTGCTTTTACCCTTAAGCTTACCCTTACCCTTACCCTTACCCTTAAGCTTACCCTTACCCTTACCCTTACCCTTACCCTTACCCTTACCCTTACCCTTACCCTTACCCTTACCCTTACCCTTACCCTTACCCTTACCCTTACCCTTACCCTTACCCTTACCCTTACCCTTACCCTTACCCTTGCTTTTACCCTTAAGCTTACCCTTACCCTTACCCTTACCCTTACACTTACCCTTGCTTTTACCCTAAAGCTTACCCTTACCCTTACCCTTACCCTTAAGCTTACCCTTACCCTTACCCTTACCCTTACCCTTACCCTTACCCTTACCCTTACCCTTACCCTTACCCTTACCCTTACCCTTACCCTTACCCTTACCCTTACCCTTGCTTTTACCCTTAAGCTTACCCTTACCCTTACCCTTACCCTTACCCTTAAGCTTACCCTTACCCTTACCCTTACCCTTACCCTTACCCTTAACCTTACCCTTGCTTTTACCCTTAAGCTTACCCTTACCCTTACCCTTACCCTTACCCTTAAGCTTACCCTTACCCTTACCCTTACCCTTACCCTTACCCTTGCTTTTACCCTTAAGCTTACCCTTACCCTTTACCCTTACCCTTACCCTTAAGCTTACCCTTACCCTTACCCTTACCCTTACCCTTACCCTTACCCTTACCCTTACCCTTGCTTTTACCCTTAAGCTTACCCTTACCCTTACCCTAAGTAAGGGTAAGGGTAAGGGTAAGGGTAAGGGTAAGGGTAAGGGTAAGGGTAAGGGTAAGGGTAAGGGTAAGCTTAAGGGTAAAAGCAAGGGTAAGGGTAAGGGTAAGGGTAAGGGTAAGGGTAAGGGTAAGGGTAAGGGTAAGGGTAAGGGTAAGGGTAAGGGTAAGCTTAAGGGTAAGGGTAAGGGTAAGGGTAAGGGTAAGCCTAAGGGTAAAAGCAAGGGTAAGGGTAAGGGTAAGGGTAAGGGTAGGGGTAAGCTTAAGGGTAAAAGCAAGGGTAAGGGTAAGGCTAAGGGTAAGGGTAAGGGTAAGGGTAAGGGTAAACTTAAGGGTAAAAGCAAGGGTAAGGGTAAGGGTAAGGGTAAGGGTAAGGGTAAGGGTAAGGGTAAGGGTAAAGGTGAGGGTAAGCCTAAGGGTAAAAGCAAGGGTAAGGGTAAGGGTAAGGGTAAGGGTAAGGGTAAGGGTAAGGGTAAGGGTAGGGGTAAGAGTAAGGGTAAGGGTAAGCTTAAGGGTAAAAGCAAGGGTAAGGGTAAGGGTAAGGGTAAGGGTAAGGGTAAGGGTAAGCTTAAGGGTAAAAGCAAGGGTAAGGGTAAGGGTAAGGGTAAGGGTAAGGGTAAGGGTAAGGGTAAGGGTAAGGGTAAGGGTAAGGGTAAGGGTAAGGGTAAGGGTAAGGGTAAGGGTAAGGGTAAGGGTAAGGGTAAGGGTAAGGGTAAGGGTAAGCTTAAGGGTAAAAGCAAGGGTAAGGGTAAGGGTAAGGGTAAGGGTAAGGGTAAGGGTAATGGTAAGGGTAAAGGTAAGGGTAAGCCTAAGGGTAAAAGCAAGGGTAAGGGTAAGGGTAAGGGTAAGGGTAAGGGTAAGGGTAAGGGTAAGGGTAAGGGTAAGGGTAAGGGTAAGAGTAAGGGTAAGCTTAAGGGTAAAAGCAAGGGTAAGGGTAAGGGTAAGGGTAAGGGTAAGGGTAAGGGTAAGGGTAAGCTTAAGGGTAAGGGTAAGGGTAAGGGTAAGGGTAAGCTTAAGGGTAAAAGCAAGGGTAAGGGTAAGGGTAAGGGTAAGGGTAAGGGTAAGCTTAAGGGTAAAAGCAAGGGTAAGGGTAAGGGTAAGGGTAAGGGTAAGGGTAAGCTTAAGGGTAAGGGTAAGGGTAAGGGTAAGGGTAAGCTTAAGGGTAAAAGCAAGGGTAAGGGTAAGAGTAAGGGTTAGGGTAAGGGTAAGGGTAAGGGTAAGGGTAAGGGTGAGCTTAAGGGTAAAAGCAAGGGTAAGGGTAAGGGTAAGGGTAAGGGTAAGGGTAAAGGTAAGGGTAAGGGTAAGCTTAAGGGTAAAAGCAAGGGTAAGGGTAAGGGTAAGGGTAAGGGTAAGGGTAAGGGTAAGGGTAAAGGTAAGGGTAAGCCTAAGGGTAAAAGCCCTTACCCTTACCCTTACCCTTACCCTTGCTTTTACCCTTAGGCTTACCCTCACCTTTACCCTTACCCTTACCCTTACCCTTACCCTTACCCTTACCCTTACCCTTGCTTTTACCCTTAAGCTTACCCTTACCCTTACCCTTACCCTTACCCTTAGCCTTACCCTTACCCTTGCTTTTACCCTTAAGCTTACCCTTACCCTTACCCTTACCCTTACCCTTACCCTTGCTTTTACCCTTAGGCTTACCCTTACCCTTACCCTTACCCTTACCCTTGCTTTTACCCTTAAGCTTACCCTTACCCTTACCCTAAGTAAGGGTAAGGGTAAGGGTAAGGGTAAGGGTAAGGGTAAGGGTAAGGGTAAGAGTAAGGGTAAGGGTAAGCTTAAGGGTAAAAGCAAGGGTAAGGGTAAGGGTAAGGGTAAGGGTAAGGGTAAGGGTAAGGGTAAGGGTAAGGGTAAGGGTAAGGGTAAGCTTAAGGGTAAGGGTAAGGGTAAGGGTAAGGGTAAGCCTAAGGGTAAAAGCAAGGGTAAGGGTAAGGGTAAGGGTAAGGGTAAGGGTAAGCTTAAGGGTAAAAGCAAGGGTAAGGGTAAGGCTAAGGGTAAGGGTAAGGGTAAGGGTAAGGGTAAGCTTAAGGGTAAAAGCAAGGGTAAGGGTAAGGGTAAGGGTTTGGGTAAGGGTAAGGGTAAGGGTAAAGGTGAGGGTAAGCCTAAGGGTAAAAGCAAGGGTAAGGGTAAGGGTAAGGGTAAGGGTAAGGGTAAGGGTAAGGGTAAGGGTAAGGGTAAGGGTAGGGGTAAGAGTAAGGGTAAGGGTAAGCTTAAGGGTAAAAGCAAGGGTAAGGGTAAGGGTAAGGGTAAGGGTAAGGGTAAGGGTAAGCTTGAGGGTAAAAGCAAGGGTAAGGGTAAGGGTAAGGGTAAGGGTAAGGGTAAGGGTAAGGGTAAGGGTAAGGGTAAGGGTAAGGGTAAGGGTAAGAGGAAGGGTAAGGGTAAGGGTAAGGGTAAGGGTAAGGGTAAGGGTAAGGGTAAGGGTAAGCTTAAGGGTAAAAGCAAGGGTAAGGGTAAGGGTAAGGGTTAGGGTAAGGGTAAGGGTAATGGTAAGGGTAAAGGTAAGGGTAAGCCTAAGGGTAAAAGCAAGGGTAAGGGTAAGGGTAAGGGTAAGGGTAAGGGTTAGGGTAAGGGTAAGGGTAAGGTTAAGGGTAAGGGTAAGGGTAAGGGTAAGCTTAAGGGTAAAAGCAAGGGTAAGGGTAAGGGTAAGGGTAAGGGTAAGGGTAAGGGTAAGGGTAAGCTTAAGGGTAAGGGTAAGGGTAAGGGTAAGGGTAAGCTTAAGGGTAAAAGCAAGGGTAAGGGTAAGGGTAAGGGTGAGGGTAAGGGTAAGCTTAAGGGTAAGGGTAAGGGTAAGGGTAAGGGTAAGCTTAAGGGTAAAAGCAAGGGTAAGGGTAAGAGTAAGGGTTAGGGTAAGGGTAAGGGTAAGGGTAAGGGTAAGGGTGAGCTTAAGGGTAAAAGCAAGGGTAAGGGTAAGGGTAAGGGTAAGGGTAAGGGTAAAGGTAAGGGTAAGGGTAAGCTTAAGGGTAAAAGCAAGGGTAAGGGTAAGGGTAAGGGTAAGGGTAAGGGTAAGGGTAAGGGTAAGGGTAAGGGTAAAGGTAAGGGTAAGCCTAAGGGTAAAAGCAAGGGTAAGGGTAAGGGTAAGGGTAAGGGTAAGGGTAAGAGTAAGGGTAAGGGTAAGGGTAAGGGTAAGCTTAAGGGTAAAAGCAAGGGTAAGGGTAAGGGTAAGGGTAAGGGTAAGCCTAAGGGTAAAAGCAAGGGTAAGGGTAAGGGTAAGGGTAAGGGTAAGGGTAAGCTTAAGGGTAAAAGCAAGGGTAAGGGTAAGAGTAAGGGTAAGGGTAAGGGTAAGGGTAAGCTTAAGGGTAAAAGCAAGGGTGAGGGTGAGGGTAAGGGTAAGGGTAAGGGTAAGGGTAAGGGTAAGGGTAAGGGTAAGGGTAAGGGTAAGCTTAAGGGTAAAAGCAAGGGTAAGGGTAAGGGTGAGGGTAAGGGTAAGGGTAAGGGTAAGGGTAAGGGTAAGGGTAAGGGTAAGGGTAAGCTTAAGGGTAAAAGCAAGGGTAAGGGTAAGGGTAAGGGTAAGGGTAAGGGTAAGGGTAAAGGTAAGGGTAAGCCTAAGGGTAAAAGCAAGGGTAAGGGTAAGGGTAAGGGTAAGGGTAAGGGTAAGGGTAAGGGTAAGGGTAAGGGTAAGGGTAAGGGTAAGGGTAAGGGTAAGGGTAAGGGTAAGGGTAAGGGTAAGGGTAAGGGTAAGGGTAAGGGTAAGGGTAAGGGTAAGGGTAAAGGTAAGCTTAAGGGTAAAAGCAAGGGTAAGGGTAAGGGTAAGGGTAAGGGTAAGCCTAAGGGTAAAAGCAAGGGTAAGGGTAAGGGTAAGGGTAAGGGTAAGGGTAAGCTTAAGGGTAAAAGCAAGGGTAAGGGTAAGGGTAAGGGTAAGGGTAAGGGTAAGGGTAAGGGTAAGCTTAAGGGTAAAAGCAAGGGTAAGGGTAAGGGTAAGGGTAAGGGTAAGGGTAAGGGTAAGGGTAAGGGTAAAGGTAAGGGTAAGCCTAAGGGTAAAAGCAATGGTAAGGGTAAGGGTAAGGGTAAGGGTAAGGGTAAGGGTAAGGGTAAGCTTAAGGGTAAAAGCAAGGGTAAGGGTAAGGGTAAGGGTAAGGATAAGGGTAAGAGTAAGGGTAAGGGTAAGGGTAAGGGTAAGCTTAAGGGTAAGGGTAAGGGTAAGGGTAAGGGTAAGCTTAAGGGTAAAAGCAAGGGTAAGGGTAAGGGTAAGGGTAAGGGTAAGCTTAAGGGTAAAAGCAAGGGTAAGGGTAAGGGTAAGGGTAAGGGTAAGGGTAAGGGTAAGGGTAAGGGTAAGGGTAAGCTTAAGGGTAAGGGTAAGGGTAAGGGTAAGGGTAAGCTTAAGGGTAAAAGCAAGGGTAAGGGTAAGGGTAAGGGTAAGGGTAAGGGTAAGCTTAAGGGTAAGGGTAAGGGTAAGGGTAAGGGTAAGCTTAAGGGTAAAAGCAAGGGTAAGGTTAAGGGTAAGGGTAAGGGTAAGGGTAAGGGTAAGCTTGAGGGTAAGGGTAAGGGTAAGGGTAAGGGTAAGCTTAAGGGTAAAAGCAAGGGTAAGGGTAAGGGTAAGGGTAAGGGTAAGGGTAAGGGTAAGGGTAAGGGTAAGGGTAAGGGTAAGGGTAAGGGTAAGGGTAAGGGTAAGGGTAAGGGTAAGGGTAAGCTTAAGGGTAAGGGTAAGGGTAATGGTAAGCTTAAGGGTAAAAGCAAGGGTAAGGGTAAGGGTAAGGGTAAGGGTAAGGGTAAGCTTAAGGGTAAAAGCAAGGGTAAGGGTAAGGGTAAGGGTAAGGGTAAGGGTAAGGGTAAGGGTAAGGGTAAGGGTAAGGGTAAGGGTAAGGGTAAGGGTAAGGGTAAGGGTAAGGGTAAGGGTAAGGGTAAGGGTAAGCTTAAGGGTAAGGGTAAGGGTAAGGGTAAGCTTAAGGGTAAAAGCAAGGGTAAGGGTAAGGGTAAGGGTAAGGGTAAGGGTAAAGGTAAGGGTAAGCCTAAGGGTAAAAGCAAGGGTAAGGGTAAGGGTAAGGGTAAGGGTAAGGGTAAGGGTAAGGGTAAGGGTAAGGGTAAGGGTAAGGGTAAGCTTAAGGGTAAAAGCAAGGGTAAGGGTAAGGGTAAGGGTAAGGGTAAGGGTAAGGGTAAGGGTAAGGGTAAGCTTAAGGGTAAAAGCAAGGGTAAGGGTAAGGGTAAGGGTAAGGGTAAGGGTAAGGGTAAGGGTAAGGGTAAGGGTAAGGGTAAGGTTAAGGGTAAGGGTAAGGGTAAGGGTAAGGGTAAGCTTAAGGGTAAAAGCAAGGGTAAGGGTAAGGGTAAGGGTAAGGGTAAGGGTTAGGGTAAGGGTAAAGGTAAGGGTAAGCCTAAGGGTAAAAGCAAGGGTAAGGGTAAGGGTAAGGGTAAGGGTAAGGGTAAGGGTAAGGGTAAGGGTAAGGGTAAGGGTAAGGGTAAGGGTAAGAGTAAGGGTAAGGGTAAGGGTAAGCTTAAGGGTAAAAGCAAGGGTAAGGGTAAGGGTAGGGGTCAGGGTAAGCCTAAGGGTAAAAGCAAGGGTAAGGGTAAGGTTAAGGGTAAGGGTAAGGGTAAGCTTAAGGGTAAAAGCAAGGGTAAGGGTAAGGGTAAGGGTAAGGGTAAGGGTAAGCTTAAGGGTAAAAGCAAGGGTAAGGGTAAGGGTGAGGGTAAGGGTAAGGGTAAGGGTAAGGGTAAGGGTAAAGGTAAGAGTAAGCCTAAGAGTAAAAGCAAGGGTAAGGGTAAGGGTAAGGGTAAGGGTAAGGGTAAGGGTAAGGGTAAGGGTAAGGGTAAGCTTAAGGGTAAAAGCAAGGGTAAGGATACGGGTAAGGGTAAGGGTAAGGGTAAGGGTAAGGGTAAGGGTAAGGGTAAGCTTAAGGGTAAAAGCAAGGGTAAGGGTAAGGGTAAGGGTAAGTGTAAGGGTAAGGGTAAGGGTAAGGGTAAGGGTAAGCTTAAGGGTAAAAGCAAGGGTAAGGGTTAGGGTAAGGGTAAGGGTAAGGGTAAGGGTAAGGGTAAGGGTAAGCTTAAGGGTAAAAGCAAGGGTAAGGGTAAGGGTAAGGGTAAGGGTTAGGGTAAGGGTAAGGGTAAAGGTAAGGGTAAGCCTAAGGGTAAAAGCAAGGGTAAGGGTAAGGGTAAGGGTAAGGGTAAGGGTAAGGGTAAGGGTAAGGGTAAGGGTAAGGGTAAGGGTAAGGGTAAGGGTAAGCTTAAGGGTATAAGCAAGGGTAAGGGTAAGGGTAAGGGTGAGGGTAAGGGTAAGGGTAAGGGTAAGGGTAAGCTTAAGGGTAAAAGCAAGGGTAAGGGTAAGGGTAAGGGTAAGGGTAAGGGTAAGGGTAAGGGTAAGGGTAAGGGTAAGCTTAAGGGTAAAAGCAAGGGTAAGGGTAAGGGTAAGGGTAAGGGTAAGGGTAAGGGTAAGGGTAAGGGTAAGGGTAAGGGTAAGGGTAAGGGTAAGGGTAAGGGTAAGGGTAAAGGTAAGGTTAAGCCTAAGGGTAAAAGCAAGGGTAAGGGTAAGGGTAAGGGTAAGGGTAAGGGTAAGGGTAAGGGTAAGGGTGAGGGTAAGGGTAAGGGTAAGGGTAAGGGTAAGGGTAAGGGTAAGCTTAAGGGTAAGAGCAAGGGTAAGGGTAAGGGTAAGGGTAAGGGTAAGCCTAAGGGTAAAAGCAAGGGTAAGGGTAAGGGTAAGGGTAAGGGTAAGGGTAAGGGTAAGGGTAAGGGTAAGGGTAAGGGTAAGGGTAAGGGTAAGGGTAAAGGTAAGGGTAAGCCTAAGGGTCAAAGCAAGGGTAAGGGTAAGGGTAAGGGTAAGGGTAAGGGTAAGGGTAAGGGTAAGGGTAAGGGTAAGCTTAAGGGTAAAAGCAAGGGTAAGGGTAAGGGTAAGGGTAAGGGTAAGGGTAAGGGTAAGGGTAAGGGTAAGCTTAAGGGTAAGGGTAAGGGTAAGGGTAAGGGTAAGCCTAAGGGTAAAAGCAAGGGTAAGTGTAAGGGTAAGGGTAAGGGTAAGGGTAAGCTTAAGGGTAAAAGCAAGGGTAAGGGTAAGGGTAAGGGTAAGGGTAAGGGTAAGGGTAAGGGTAAGCTTAAGGGTAAAAGCAAGGGTAAGGGTAAGGGTAAGGGTAAGGGTAAGGGTAAGGGTAAGGCTAAAGGTAAGGGTAAGCCTAAGGGTAAAAGCAAGGGTAAGGGTAAGGGTAAGGGTAAGGGTAAGGGTAAGGGTAAGGGTAAGGGTAAGGGTAAGGGTAAGGGTAAGGGAAAGGGTAAGGGTAAGGGTAAGGGTAAGGGTAAGGGTAAAGGTAAGGGTAAGGGTAAGCTTAAGGGTAAAAGCAAGGGTAAGGGTAAGGGTAAGGGTAAGGGTAAGAGTAAGGGTAAGGGTAAGGGTAAGCTTAAGGGTAAAAGCAAGGGTAAGGGTAAGGGTAAGGGTAAGGGTAAGAGTAAGGGTAAGGGTAAGGGTAAGGGTAAGGGTAAGGGTAAGGGTAAGGGTAAGCTCAAGGGTAAAAGCAAGGGTAAGGGTAAGGGTAAGGGTAAGGGTAAGGGTAAGGGTAAGGGTAAGGGTAAGGGTAAGGGTAAGGGTAAGGGTAAGCTTAAGGGTAAAAGCAAGGGTAAGGGTAAGGGTAAGGGTAAGGGTAAGGGTAAGGGTAAGGTTAAGGGTAAGGGTTAGGGTAAGGGTAAGGGTAAGGGTAAGGGTAAGGGTAAGGGTAAAGGTAAGGGTAAGCCTAAGGGTAAAAGCAAGGGTAAGGGTAAGGGTAAGGGTAAGGGTAAGGGTAAGGTTAAGGGTAAGGGTTAGGGTAAGGGTAAGGGTAAGGGTAAGCTTAAGGGTAAAAGCAAGGGTAAGGGTAAGGGTAAGGGTAAGGGTAAGTGTAAGGGTAAGGGTAAGCTTAAGGGTAAGGGTAAGGGTAAGGGTAAGCTTAAGGGTAAAAGCAAGGGTAAGGGTAAGGGTAAGGGTAAGGGTAAGGGTAAGCTTAAGGGTAAAAGCAAGGGTAAGGGTAAGGGTAAGGGTAAGGGTAAGGGTAAGCTTAAGGGTAAGGGTAAGGGTAAGGGTAAGGGTAAGCTTAAGGGTAAAAGCAAGGGTAAGGGTCAGGGTAAGGGTAAGTGTAAGGGTAAGGGTAAGGGTAAGGGTAAGGGTGAGCTTAAGGGTAAAAGCAAGGGTAAGGGTAAGGTTAAGGGTAAGGGTAAGGGTAAGGGTAAGGGTTAGCTTAAGGGTAAAAGCAAGGGTAAGGGTAAGAGTAAGGGTAAGGGTAAGGGTAAGGGTAAGGGTTAGGGTAAGGGTAAGGGTAAAGGTAAGGGTAAGCCTAAGGGTAAAAGCAAGGGTAAGGGTAAGGGTAAGGGTAAGGGTAAGAGTAAGGGTAAGGGTAAGGGTAAGGGTAAGCTTAAGGGTAAAAGCAAGGGTAAGGGTAAGGGTAAGGGTAAGGGTAAGCCTAAGGGTAAAAGCAAGGGTAAGGGTAAGGGTAAGGGTAAGGGTAAGGGTAAGGGTAAGGGTAAATGCAAGGGTAAGGGTAAGGGTAAGGGTAAGGGTAAGGGTAAGGGTAAGCTTAAGGGTAAAAGCAAGGGTGAGGGTAAGGGTAAGGGTAAGGGTAAGGGTAAGGGTAAGGGTAAGGGTAAGGGTAAGCTTAAGGGTAAAAGCAAGGGTAAGGGTAAGGGTAAGGGTAAGGGTAAGGGTAAGGGTAAGGGTAAGCTTAAGGGTAAAAGCAAGGGTAAGGGTAAGGGTAAGGGTAAGGGTAAGGGTAAAGGTAAGGGTAAGCCTAAGGGTAAAAGCAAGGGTAAGGGTAAGGGTAAGGGTAAGGGTAAGGGTAAGGGTAAGGGTAAGCTTAAGGGTTAAGGCAAGGGTAAGGGTAAGGGTAAGGGTAAGGGTAAGGGTAAGGGTAAGGGTAAGGGTAAGGGTAAGGGTAAGGGTAAGGGTAAGGGTAAGCTTAAGGGTAAAAGCAAGGGTAAGGGTAAGGGAAAGGGTAAGGGTAAGCCTAAGGGTTAAGGCAAGGGTAAGGGTAAGGGTAAGGGTAAGGGTAAGGGTAAGCTTAAGGGTAAAAGCAAGAGTAAGGGTAAGGGTAAGGGTAAGGGTAAGGGTAAGCTTAAGGGTAAAAGCAAGGGTAAGGGTAAAGGTAAGGGTAAGGGTAAGGGTAAGGGTAAGGGTAAGGGTAAGGGTAAGGGTAAGGGTAAGGGTAAAGGTAAGGGTAAGCCTAAGGGTAAAAGCAAGGGTAAGGGTAAGGGTAAGGATAAGGGTAAGGGTAAGGTTAAGGGTAAGGGTAAGGGTAAGCTTAAGGGTAAAAGCAAGGGTAAGGGTAAGGGTAAGGGTAAGGGTAAGGGTAAGGGTAAGGGTAAGGGTAAGGGTAAGCTTAAGGGTAAGGGTAAGGGTAAGGGTAAGGGTAAGCTTAAGGGTAAGAGCAAGGGTAAGGGTAAGGGTAAGGGTAAGGGTAAGCTTAAGGGTAAAAGCAAGGGTAAGGGTAAGGGTAAGGGTAAGGGTAAGGGTAAGGGTAAGGGTAAGGGTAAGGGTAAGGGTAAGGGTAAGGGTAAGCTTAAGGGTAAGGGTAAGGGTAAGGGTAAGGGTAAGCTTAAGGGTAAAATCAAGGGTAAGGGTAAGGGTAAGGGTAAGGGTAAGGGTAAGGGTAAGCTTAAGGGTAAGGGTAAGGGTAAGGGTAAGGGTAAGTTTAAGGGTAAAAGCAAGGGTAAGAGTAAGGGTGAGGGTAAGGGTAAGGGTAAGGGTAAGGGTAAGCTTAAGGGTAAGGGTAAGGGTAAGGGTAAGGGTAAGCTTAAGGGTAAAAGCAAGGGTAAGGGTAAGGGTAAGGGTAAGGGTAAGGGTAAGGGTAAGGGTAAGGGTAAGGGTAAGGGTAAGGGTAAGGGTAAGGGTAAGGGAAAGATTAAGGGTAAGGGTAAGGGTAAGGGTAAGGGTAAGCTTAAGGGTAAAAGCAAGGGTAAGGGTAAGGGTAAGGGTAAGGGTAAGGGTAAGCTTAAGGGTAAAAGCAAGGGTAAGGGTAAGGGTAAGGGTAAGGGTAAGGGTAAGGGTAAGGGTAAGGGTAAGGGTTAGGGTAAGGGTAAGCTTAAGGGTAAGGGTAAGGGTAAGGGTAAGGGTAAGCTTAAGGGTAAAAGCAAGGGTAAGGGTAAGGGTAAGGGTAAGGGTAAGGGTAAAGGTAAGGGTAAGCCTAAGGGTAAAAGCAAGGGTAAGGGTAAGGGTAAGGGTAATGGTAAGGGTAAGGGTAAGGGTAAGGGTAAGGGTAAGGGTAAGGGTAAGGGTAAGGGTAAGGGTAAGGGTAAGGGTAAGCTTAAGGGTAAAAGCAAGGGTAAGGGTAAGGGTAAGGGTAAGGGTAAGGGTAAGGGTAAGGGTAAGGGTAAGGGTAAGGGTAAGGGTAAGGGTAAGGGTAAGGGTAAGCTTAAGGGTAAAAGCAAGGGTAAGGGTAAGGGTAAGGGTAAGGGTAAGGGTAAGGGTAAGGGTAAGGGTAAGGGTAAGGGTAAGGGTAAGGGTAAGGGTAAGGGTAAGGGTAAGGGTAAGGGTAAGGGTAAGGGTAAGGGTAAGCTTAAGGGTAAAAGCAAGGGTAAGGGTAAGGGTAAGGGTAAGGGTAAGGGTAAGGGAAAGGGTAAGGGTAAGGGTAAGGGTAAGGGTAAGGGTAAGGGTAAGCTTAAGGGTAAAAGCAAGGGTAAGGGTAAGGGTAAGGGTAAGGGTAAGGGTAAGGGTAAGGGTAAGGGTAAGGGTAAGGGTAAGGGTAAAGGTAAGGGTAAGGGTAAGGGTAAGGGTAAGCTTAAGGGTAAAAGCAAGGGTAAGGGTAAGGGTAAGGGTAAGGGTAAGGGTAAGGGTAAGGGTAAGGGTAAGGGTAAGCTTAAGGGTAAAAGCAAGGGTAAGGGTAAAAGCAAGGGTAAGGGTAAGGGTAAGGGTAAGGGTAAGGGTAAGGGTAAAGGTAAGGGTAAGGGTAAGGGTAAGGGTAAGCTTAAGGGTAAAAGCAAGGGTAAGGGTAAGGGTAAGGGTAAGGGTAAGGGTAAGGGTAAGGGTAAGGGTAAGCTTAAGGGTAAAAGCAAGGGTAAGGGTAAGGGTAAGGGTTAGGGTAAGGGTAAAGGTAAGGGTAAGCCTAAGGGTAAGAGCAAGGGTAAGGGTAAGGGTAAGGGTAAGGGTAAGGTTAAGGGTAAGGGTAAGGGTAAGGGTAAGGGTAAGGGTAAGGGTAAGAGTAAGGGTAAGGGTAAGGGTAAGCTTAAGGGTAAAAGCAAGGGTAAGGGTAAGGGTAAGGGTAAGGGTAAGCCTAAGGGTAAAAGCAAGGGTAAGGGTAAGGGTAAGGGTAAGGGAAAGGGTAAGCTTAAGGGTAAAAGCAAGGGTAAGGGTAAGGGTAAGGGTAGAGGTAAGGGTAAGGGTAAGCTTAAGGGTAAAAGCAAGGGTAAGGGTAAGGGTAAGGGTAAGGGTGAGGGTAAAGGTAAGGGTTAGCCTAAGGGTAAAAGCAAGGGTAAGGGTAAGGGTAAGGGTAAGGGTAAGGGTAAGGGTAAGCTTAAGGGTAAAAGCAAGGGTAAGGGTAAGGGTAAGGGTAAGGGTAAGGGTAAGGGTAAGGGTAAGGGTAAGGGTAAGGGTAAGGGTAAGCTTAAGGGTAAAAGCAAGGGTAAGGGTAAGGGTAAGGGTAAGGGTAAGGGAAAGGGTAAGGGTAAGGGTAAGGGTAAGGGTAAGGGTAAAGGTAAGGGTAAGGGTAAGGGTAAGTGTAAGGGTAAGGGTAAGCTTAAGGGTAAAAGCAAGGGTAAGGGTTAGGGTAAGGGTAAGGGTAAGGGTAAGGGTAAGGGTAAGCTTAAGGGTAAAAGCAAGGGTAAGGGTAAGGGTAAGGGTAAGAGTAAGGGTAAGGGTAAGGGTAAGGGTAAGGGTAAGGGTAAGGGTAAGCTTAAGGGTAAAAGCAAGGGTAAGGGTAAGGGTAAGGGTAAGGGTAAGGGTAAGGGTAAGGGTAAGGGTAAGGGTAAGCTTAAGGGTAAAAGCAAGGGTAAGGGTAAGGGTAAGGGTAAGGGTAAGGGTTAGGGTAAGGGTAAAGGTAAGGGTAAGCCTAAGGGTAAAAGCAAGGGTAAGGGTAAGGGTAAGGGTAAGGGTAAGGGTAAGGGTAAGGTTAAGGGTAAGGGTAAGGGTAAGAGTAAGGGTAAGGGTAAGGGTAAGCTTAAGGGTAAAAGCAAGGGTAAGGGTAAGGGTAAGGGTAAGGGTAAGCCTAAGGGTAAAAGCAAGGGTAAGGGTAAGGGTAAGGGTATGGGTAAGGGTAAGCTTAAGGGTAAAAGCAAGGGTAAGGGTAAGGGTAAGGGTAAGGGTAAGGGTAAGGGTAAGGGTAAGGGTAAGGGTAAGGGTAAGCTTAAGGGTAAAAGCAAGGGTAAGGGTAAGGGTAAGGGTAAGGGTAAGGGTAAGGGTAAGGGTAAGGGTAAGGGTAAGGGTAAAGGTAAGGGTAAGCCTAAGGGTAAAAGCAAGGGTAAGGGTAAGGGTAAGGGTAAGGGTAAGGGTAAGCTTAAGGGTAAAAGCAAGGGTAAGGGTAAGGGTAAGGGTAAGGGTAAGGGTAAGGGTAAGGGTAAGGGTAAGGGTAAGGGTAAGGGTAAGGGTAAGGGTAAGCTTAAGGGTAAAAGCAAGGGTAAGGGTAAGGGTAAGGGTAAGGGTAAGGGTAAGGGTAAGGGTAAGGGTAAGGGTAAGGGTAAGGGTAAGGGCAAGGGTAAGGGTAAGGGTAAGGGTAAGGGTAAGGGTAAGGGTAAGGGTAAGGGTAAGGGTAAGGGTAAGCTAAAGGGTAAAAGCAAGGGTAAGGGTTAGGGTAAGGGTAAGGGTAAGGGTAAGGGTAAGGGTAAGGGTAAGCTTAAGGGTAAAAGCAAGGGTAAGGGTAAGGGTAAGGGTAAGGGTAAGGGTAAGGGTAGGGGTAAGGGTAAGGGTAAGGGTAAGGGTAAGGGTAAGGGTAAAGGTAAGGGTAAGCCTAAGGGTAAAAGCAAGGGTAAGGGTAAGGGTAAGGGTAAGGGTAAGGGTAAGGGTAAGGGTAAGGGTAAGGGTAAGGGTAAGGGTAAGGGTAAGGGTAAGGGTAAGGGTAAGGGTAAGGGTAAGCTTAAGGGTATAAGCAAGGGTAAGGGTAAGGGTAAGGGTGAGGGTAAGGGTAAGGGTAAGGGTAAGGGTAAGGGTAAGGGTAAGGGTAAGCTTAAGGGTAAAAGCAAGGGTAAGGGTAAGGGTAAGGGTAAGGGTAAGGGTAAGGGTAAGGGTAAGGGTAAGGGTAAGGGTAAGCTTAAGGGTAAAAGCAAGGGTAAGGGTAAGGGTAAGGGTAAGGGTAAGGGTAAGGGTAAGGGTAAGGGTAAGGGTAAGGGTAAGGGTAAGGGTAAGGGTAAGGGTAAGGGTAAGGGTAAGGGTAAAGGTAAGGGTAAGCCTAAGGGTAAAAGCAAGGGTAAGGGTAAGGGTAAGGGTAAGGGTAAGGGTAAGGGTAAGGGTAAGGGTAAGGGTAAGGGTAAGGGTAAGGGTAAGTGTAAGGGTAAGCTTAAGGGTAAAAGCAAGGGTAAGGGTAAGGGTAAGGGTAAGGGTAAGCCTAAGGGTAAAAGCAAGGGTAAGGGTAAGGGTAAGGGTAAGGGTAAGGGTAAGCTTAAGGGTAAAAGCAAGGGTAAGGGTAAGGGTAAGGGTAAGGGTAAGGGTAAGGGTAAGCTTAAGGGTAAAAGCAAGGGTAAGGGTAAGGGTAAGGGTAAGGGTAAGGGTAAAGGTAAGGGTAAGCCTAAGGGTAAAATCAAGGGTAAGGGTAAGGGTAAGGGTAAGGGTAAGGGTAAGGGTAAGGGTAAGGGTAAGGGTAAGGGTAAGGGTAAGGGTAAGGGTAAGGGTAAGGGTAAGGGTAAGGGTAAGGGTAAGGGTAAGCTTAAGGGTAAAAGCAAGGGTAAGGGTAAGGGTAAGGGTAAGGGTAAGGGTAAGGGTAAGGGTAAGGGTAAGGGTAAGCTTAAGGGTAAAAGCAAGGGTAAGGGTAAGGGTAAGGGTAAGGGTAAGGGTAAGGGTAAGGGTAAGGGTAAGGGTAAGGGTAAGCTTAAGGGTAAAAGCAAGGGTAAGGGTAAGGGTAAGGGTAAGGGTAAGCTTAAGGGTAAAAGCAAGGGTAAGGGTAAGGGTAAGGGTAAGGGTAAGGGTAAGGGTAAGGGTAAAGGTAAGGGTAAGCCTAAGGGTAAAAGCAAGGGTAAGGGTAAGGGTAAGGGTAAGGGTAAGGGTAAGGGTAAGGGTAAGGGTAAGGGTAAGGGTAAGGGTAAGGGTAAGGGTAAGGGTAAGGGTAAGGGTAAGGGTAAGGGTGAGCTTAAGGGTAAAAGCAAGGGTGAGGGTAAGGGTAAGGGTAAGGGTAAGGGTAAGGGTAAGGGTAAGGGTAAGGGTAAGGGTAAGGGTAAGGGTAAGGGTAAGGGTAAGCCTAAGGGTAAAAGCAAGGGTAAGGGTAAGGGTAAGGGTAAGGGTAAGGGTAAGCTTAAGGGTAAAAGCAAGGGTAAGGGTAAGGGTAAGGGTAAGGGTAAGGGTAAGGGTAAGCTTAAGGGTAAAAGCAAGGGTGAGGGTAAGGGTAAGGGTAAGGGTAAGGGTAAAGGTAAGGGTAAGCCTAAGGGTAAAAGCAAGGGTATGGGTAAGGGTAAGGGTAAGGGTAAGGGTAAGGGTAAGGGTAAGGGTAAGGGTAAGGGTAAGGGTAAGCTTAAGTGTAAAAGCAAGGGTAAGGGTAAGGGTAAGGGTAAGGGTAAGGGTAAGGGTAAGGGTAAGGGTAAGGGTAAGGGTAAGGGTAAGGGTAAGCTTAAGGGTAAAAGCAAGGGTAAGGGTAAGGGTAAGGGTAAGGGTAAGGGTAAGGGTAAGGGTAAGGGTAAGGGTAAGGGTAAGGGTAAGGGTAAGGGTAAGGGTAAGGGTAAGGTAAGGGTAAGGGTAAGGGTAAGCTTAAGGGTAAAAGCAAGGGTAAGGGTAAGGGTAAGGGTAAGGGTAAGGGTAAGGGTAAGGGTAAGGGTAAGGGTGAGGGTAAGGGTAAGGGTAAGCTTAAGTGTAAAAGCAAGGGTAAGGGTAAGGGTAGGGGTAAGGGTAAGGGTAAGGGTAAGGGTAAGTGTAAGGGTAAGCTTAAGGGTAAAAGCAAGGGTAAGGGTAATGGTAAGGGTAAGGGTAAGGGTAAGGGTAAGGGTAAGGGTAAGGGTAAGGGTAAGGGTAAGGGTAAGGGTAAGGGTAAGCCTAAGGGTAAAAGCAAGGGTAAGGGTAAGGGTAAGGGTAAGGGTAAGGGTAAGGGTAAGGGTAAGGGTAAGGGTAAGGGTAAGGGTAAGGGTAAGGGTAAGGGTAAGGGTAAGGGTAAGGGTAAGGGTAAGGGTAAGCCTAAGGGTAAAAGCAAGGGTAAGGGTAAGGGTAAGGGTAAGGGTAAGGGTAAGCTTAAGGGTAAAAGCAAGGGTAAGGGTAAGGGTAAGGGTAAGGGTAAGGGTAAGGGTAAGGGTAGGTAAGCTTAAGGGTAAAAGCAAGGGTAAGGGTAAGGGTAAGGGTAAGGGTAAGGGTAAGGGTAAAGGTAAGGGTAAGCCTAAGGGTAAAAGCAAGGGTAAGGGTAAGGGTAAGGGTAAGGGTAAGGGTAAGGGTAAGGGTAAGGGTAAGGGTAAGGGTAAGGGTAAGGGTAAGTGTAAGGGTAAGCTTAAGGGTAAAAGCAAGGGTAAGGGTAAGGGTAAGGGTAAGGGTAAGGGTAAGGGTAAGGGTAAGGGTAAGGTAGGTAAGCTTAAGGGTAAAAGCAAGGGTAAGGGTAAGGGTAAGGGTAAGGGTAAGGGTAAGGGTAAGGGTAAGGGTAAGGGTAAGCTTAAGGTTAAAAGCAAGGGTAAGGGTAAGGGTAAGGGTAAGGGTAAGGGTAAGGGTAAGGGTAAGGGTAAGGGTAAGCTTAAGGGTAAAAGCAAGGGTAAGGGTAAGGGTAAGGGTAAGGGTAAGCTTAAGGGTAAAAGCAAGGGTAAGGGTAAGGGTAAGGGTAAGGGTAAGGGTAAGGGTAAGGGTAAGGGTAAAGGTAAGGGTAAGCTTAAGGGTAAAAGCAAGGGTAAGGGTAAGGGTAAGGGTAAGGGTAAGGGTAAGGGTAAAGGTAAGGGTAAGCCTAAGGGTAAAAGCAAGGGTAAGGGTAAGGGTAAGGGTAAGGGTAAGGGTAAGGGTAAGGGTAAGGGTAAGGGTAAGGGTAAGGGTAAGGGTAAGGGTAAGTGTAAGGGTAAGCTTAAGGGTAAAAGCAAGGGTAAGGGTAAGGGTAAGGGTAAGGGTAAGGGTAAGGGTAAGGGTAAGGGTAAGGGTAAGCTTAAGGGTAAAAGCAAGGGTAAGGGTAAGGGTAAGGGTAAGGGTAAGGGTAAGGGTAAGGGTAAGGGTAAGGGTAAGCTTAAGGGTAAAAGCAAGGGTAAGGGTAAGGGTAAGGGTAAGCTTAAGGGTAAAAGCAAGGGTAAGGGTAAGGGTAAGGGTAAGGGTAAGCTTAAGGGTAAAAGCAAGGGTAAAGGTAAGGGTAAGCCTAAGGGTAAAAGCAAGGGTAAGGGTAAGGGTAAGGGTAAGGGTAAGGGTAAGGGTAAGGGTAAGGGTAAGGGTAAGGGTAAGGGTAAGGGTAAGGGTAAGGGTAAGGGTAAGGGTAAGGGTAAGCTTAAGGGTAAAAGCAAGGGTGAGGGTAAGGGTAAGGGTAAGGGTAAGGGTAAGGGTAAGGGTAAGGGTAAGGGTAAGGGTAAGGGTAAGGGTAAGGGTAAGGGTAAGGGTAAGGGTAAGGGTAAGGGTAAGGGTAAGGGTAAGGGTAAGCCTAAGGGTAAAAGCAAGGGTAAGGGTAAGGGTAAGGGTAAGGGTAAGGGTAAGCTTGAGGGTAAAAGCAAGGGTAAGGGTAAGGGTAAGGGTAAGGGTAAGGGTAAGCTTAAGGGTAAAAGCAAGGGTAAGGGTAAGGGTAAGGGTAAGGGTAAGGGTAAGGGTAAGGGTAAAGGTAAGGGTAAGCCTAAGGGTAAAAGCAAGGGTATGGGTAAGGGTAAGGGTAAGGGTAAGGGTAAGGGTAAGGGTAAGGGTAAGGGTAAGGGTAAGGGTAAGGGTAAGGGTAAGGGTAAGGGTAAGCTTAAGTGTAAAAGCAAGGGTAAGGGTAAGGGTAAGGGTAAGGGTAAGGGTAAGGGTAAGGGTAAGGGTAAGGGTAAGAGTAAGGGTAAGCTTAAGGGTAAAAGCAAGGGTAAGGGTAAGGGTAAGGGTAAGGGTAAGGGTAAGGGTAAGGGTAAGGGTAAGGGTAAGGGTAAGGGTAAGGGTAAGGGTAAGGGTAAGGGTAAGCTTAAGGGTAAAAGCAAGGGTAAGGGTAAGGTTAAGGGTAAGGGTAAGGGTAAGGGTAAGGGTAAGGGTAAGGGTGAGGGTAAGGGTAAGGGTAAGGGTAAGCTTAAGGGTAAAAGCAAGGGTAAGGGTAAGGGTAAGGGTAAGGGTAAGGGTAAGGGTAAGCCTAAGGGTAAAAGCAAGGGTAAGTGTAAGGGTAAAAGCAAGGGTAAGGGTAAGGGTAAGGGTAAGGGTAAGGGTAAGGGTAAGGGTAAGGGTAAGGGTAAGGGTAAGGGTAAGCTTAAGGGTAAAAGCAAGGGTAAGGGTAAGGGTAAGGGTAAGGGTAAGGGTAAGCTTAAGGGTAAAAGCAAGGGTAAGGGTAAGGGTAAGGGTAAGGGTAAGGGTAAGGGTAAGGGTAAGGGTAAGGGTAAGGGTAAGGGTAAGGGTAAGCTTAAGGGTAAAAGCAAGGGTAAGGGTAAGGGTAAGGGTAAAGGTAAGGGTAAGCCTTAGGGTAAAAGCAAGGGTAAGGGTAAGGGTAAGGGTAAGGGTAAGGGTAAGTGTAAGGGTAAGGGTAAGGGTAAGGGTAAGCTTAAGGGTAAAAGCAAGGGTAAGGGTAAGGGTAAGGGTAAGGGTAAGGGTAAGGGTAAGGGTAAGGGTAAGGGTAAGCTTAAGGGTAAAAGCAAGGGTAAGGGTAAGGGTAAGGGTAAGGGTAAGGGTAAGGGTAAGGGTAAGGGTAAGGGTAAGGGTAAGGGTAAGGGTAAGGGTAAGGGTAAGGGTAAGGGTAAGCTTAAGGGTAAAAGCAAGGGTAAGGGTTAGGGTAAGGGTAAGGGTAAGGGTAAGGGTAAGGGTAAGCTTGAGGGTAAAAGCAAGGGTAAGGGTAAGGGTAAGGGTAAGGGTAAAGGTAAGGGTAAGCCTAAGGGTAAAAGCAAGGGTAAGGGTAAGGGTAAGGGTAAGGGTAAGGGTAAGGGTAAAGGTAAGGGTAAGCCTAAGGGTAAAAGCAAGGGTAAGGGTAAGGGTAAGGGTAAGGGTAAGGGTAAGGGTAAGGGTAAGGGTAAGGGTAAGGGTAAGGGTAAGGGTAAGGGTAAGCTTAAGGGTAAAAGCAAGGGTAAGGGTAAGGGTAAGGGTAAGGGTAAGGGTAAGGGTAAGGGTAAGGGTAAGGGTAAGGGTAAGGGTAAGGGTAAGGGTAAGCTTAAGGGTAAAAGCAAGGGTAAGGGTAAGGGTAAGGGTAAGGGTAAGGGTAAGGGTAAGGGTAAGGGTAAGGGTAAGCTTAAGGGTAAAATCAAGGGTAAGGGTAAGGGTAAGGGTAAGGGTGAGGGTAAGGGTAAACACTTAAGCTTACCCTTACCCTTACCCTTTCCCTCACCCTTACCCTTACCCTTACCCTTACACTTACCCTTACCCTTGCTTTTACCCTTAAGCTTACCCTTGCCCTTACCCTTACCCTTACCCTTACCCTTACCCTTACCCTTACCCTTAACCTTGCTTTTACCCTTAGGCTTACTCTTAACCTTACTCTTACCCTTACCCTTATACTTACCCTTACCCTTACCCTTACCCTTACCCTTACCCTTACCCTTACCCTTACCCTTACCCTTACCCTTACCCTTACCCTTACCCTTACCCTTACCCTTACCCTTACCCTTACCCTTACCCTTACCCTTACCCTTACCCTTACCCTTACCCTTACCCTTACCCTTATTCTTACACTTACCCTTACCCTTACCCTTACCCTTACCCTTACCCTTACCCTTACCCTTACCCTTACCCTTACCCTTACTCTTACCCTTACCCTTGCTTTTACCCTTAAGCTTACCCTTACCCTTACCCTTACCCTTACCCTTACCCTTACCCTTACCCTTACCCTTACCCTTACCCTTACCCTTACCCTTACCCTTACCCTTACCCTTACCCTTACCCTTACCCTTACCCTTACCCTTACCCTTACCCTTACCCTTACCCTTACCCTTACCCTTGCTTTTACCCTTAGGCTTACCCTTACCTTTACCCTTACCCTTACCCTTACCCTTACCCTTACCCTTACCCTTACCCTTACCCTTACCCTTACCCTTACCCTTACCCTTACTTTTACCCTTAGGCTTACCCTTACCTTTACCCTTACCCTTACCCTTACCCTTACTCTTACCCTTACCCCTACCCTTACCCTTACCCTTACCCTTACCCTTACCCTTACCCTTACCCTTACCCTTACCCTTACCCTTACCCTTACCCTTACCATTACCTTTAAGCTTACCCTTACCCTTACCCTTACCCTTATTCTTACCCTTACCCTTACCCTTACCCTTACCCTTACCCTTACCCTTACCTTTACCCTTACCCTTACCCTTGCTTTTACCCTTAAGCCTAAGGGTAAAAGCAAGGGTAAGGGTAAGGGTAAGGGTAAGGGTAAGGGTAAGGGTAAGGGTAAGGGTAAGGGTAAGGGTAAGGGCAAGGGTAAGCTTAAGGGTAAAAGCAAGGGTAAATGTAAGGGTAAGAGTAAGAATAAGGGTAAGGTTAAGGGTAAGGGTAAGGGTAAGGGTAAGGGTAAGGGTAAGGGTAAGGGTAAGGGTAAGGGTAAGGGTAAGGGTAAGGGTAAGGGTAAGGGTGAGGGTAAGAATAAGGGTAAGGGTAAGGGTAAGGGTAAGGGTAAGGGTAAGGGTAAGCTTAAGGGTAAAAGCAAGGGTAAGGGTAAGGGTAAGGGTAAGGGTAAGGGTTAAGGTAAGGGTAAGCCTAAGGGTAAAAGCAAGGGTAAGGGTAAGGGTAAGAGTAAGAATAGAGGTTACCCTTCTTACTCTTACCCTTACCCTAACCCTTGCTTTTACCCTTAAGCTTACCCTTACCCTTACCCTTACCCTTACCCTTAAGCTTACCCTTACCCTTACCCTTACCCTTACCCTTACCCTTACCCTTACCCTTACCCTTACCCTTACCCTTGCTTTTACCCTTAAGCTTACCCTTGGCCTTACCCTTACCCTTAAGCTTACCCTTACCCTTACCCTTACCCTTACCCTTACCCTTGCTTTTACCCTTAAGCTTACCCTTACCCTTACCTTTACCCTTACCCTTACCCTTAACCTTACCCTTACCCTTACCCTTACCCTTGCTTTTACCCTTAGGCTTACCCTTACCTTTACCCTTACCCTTACCCTTACCCTTACCCTTACCCTTACCCTTACCCTTGCTTTTACCCTTAAGCTTACCCTTACCCTTACCCTTACCCTTACCCTTACCCTTACCCTTACCCTTACCCTTACCCTTACCCTTACCCTTACCCTTACCCTTACCCTTACCCTTACCCTTGCTTTTACCCTTAAGCTTACCCTTACCCTTACCCTTACCCTTACCCTTACCCTTACCCTTACCCTTACCCTTACCCTTGCTTTTACCCTTGAGCTTACCCTTACCCTTACCCTTACCCTTACCCTTACCCTTACCCTTACCCTTACCCTTACCCTTGCTTTTACCCTTAGGCTTACCCTTACCTTTACCCTCACCCTTACCCTTACCCTTACCCTTACCCTTACCCTTACCCTTGCTTTTACCCTTAAGCTTACCCTTACCCTTACCCTTACCCTTACCCTTACCCTTTCCCTTACCTTTACCCTTACCCTTTCCCTTGCTTTTACCCTTAAGCTTACCCTTATCCTTACCCTTACCCTTACCTTTACTTTTACCCTTACCCTTACCCTTACCCTTACCCTTGCTTTTACCCTTAAGCTTACCCTTACCCTTACCCTTACCCTTACCCTTACCCTTAACCTTACCCTTACCCTTACCCTTACCCTTACCCTTACCCTTACCCTTACCCTTACCCTTACCCTTACCCTTACCCTTGCTTTTACCCTTAAGCTTACCCTTACCCTTACCCTTACCCTTACCCTCACCCTTACCCTTACCCTTACCCTTACCCTTGCTTTTACCCTTGAGCTTACCCTTACCCTTACCCTTACCCTTACCCTTACCCTTACCCTTACCCTTACCCTTGCTTTTACCCTTAGGCTTACCCTTACCTTTACCCTCACCCTTACCCTTACCCTTACCCTTACCCTTACCCTTACCCTTGCTTTTACCCTTAAGCTTACCCTTGCCCTTACCCTTACCCTTACCCTTACCCTTGCTTTTACCCTTAAGCTTACCTTTACCCTTACCCTTTTCCTTACCCTTAAGCTTAACCTTACCCTTACCCTTACCCTTACCCTTACCCTTACCCTTACCCTTGCTTTTACCCTTAAGCTTACCCTTACCCTTACCCTTACCCTTACCCTTACACTTACCCTTACCCTTACCCTTACCCTTACCCTTACCCTTGCACTAACCCTTAGGCTTACCCTTACCTTTACCCTTACCCTTACCCTTACCCTTACCCTTACCCTTACCCTTACCCTTACCCTTACCCTTACCCTTACCCTTACCCTTAACCTTACCCTTACCCTTGCTTTTACCCTTAAGCTTAGCCTTACCCTTACCCTTACCCTTACCCTTACCCTTACCCTTACCCTTAACCTTACCCTTACCCTTGCTTTTACCCTAAAGCTTACCCTTACCCTTACCCTTACCCTTACCCTTACCCTTACCCTTACCCTTACCCTAACCCTTACCCTTACCCTTGCTTTTACCCTTAAGCTTACCCTTACCCTTACCCTTACCCTTACCCTTACCCTTACCCTTACCCTTACCCTTACCCTTACCCTTGCTTTTACCCTTAAGCTTACCCTTACCCTTACCCTTACCCTTACCCTTACCCTTACCCTTACCCTTACCCTTACCCTTACCCTTACCCTTACCCTTACCCTTACCCTTACCCTTACCCTTGCTTTTACCCTTAGGCTTACCCTTATCTTTACCCTTACCCTTACCCTTACCCTTACCCTTACCCTTACCCTTACCCTTGCTTTTACCCTTAAGCTTACCCTTACCCTTACCCTTACCCTTACCCTTACCCTTACCCTAACCCTTACCCTTGCTTTTACCCTTAAGCTTACCCTTACCCTTACCCTTACCCTTACCCTTACCCTTGCTTTTACCCTTAGGCTTACCCTTACCCTTACCCTTACCCTTACCCTTGCTTTTACCCTTAAGCTTACCCTTACCCTTACCCTTACCCTTACCCTTACCCTTACCCTTACCCTTACCCTTACCCTTACCCTTACCCTTACCCTTACCCTTACCCTTACCCTTACCCTTACCCTTACCCTTACCCTTACCCTTACCCTTTCCCTTACCCTTACCCTTACCCTTACCCTTGCTTTTACCCTTAGGCTTACCCTTACCTTTACCCTTACCCTTACCCTTACCCTTACCCTTACCCTTACCCTTACCCTTGCTTTTACCCTTAAGCTTACCCTTAAGCTTACCCTTACCCTTACCCTTACCCTTACCCTTACCCTTACCCTTACCCTTACCCTTACCCTTACCCTTACCCTTACCCTTACCCTTACCCTTACCCTTACCCTTACCCTTACTCTTACCCTTACCCTTACCCTTGCTTTTACCCTTAAGCTTACCCTTACCCTTACCCTTACCCTTACCCTTACCCTTAACCTTACCCTTACCCTTACCCTTACCCTTGCTTTTACCCTTAGGCTTACCCTTACCTTTACCCTTATCCTTACCCTTACCCTTACCCTTACCCTTACCCTTACCCTTACCCTTGCTTTTACCCTTAAGCTTACCCTTACCCTTACCCTCACCCTTACCCTTACCCTTACCCTTACCCTTACCCTTACCCTTACCCTTACCCTTACCCTTACCCTTACCCTTACCCTTACCCTTGCTTTTACCCTTAAGCTTACCCTTACCCTTACCCTTACCCTTACCCTTACCCTTACCCTTACCCCTACCCTTGCTTTTACCCTTAAGCTTAACCTTACCCTTACCCTTACCCTTACCCTTACCCTTACCCTTACCCTTGCTTTTACCCTTAAGCTTACCCTTACCCTTACCCTTACCCTTACCCTTACCCTTACCCTTACCCTTACCCTTGCTTTTACCCTTAAGCTTACCCTTACCCTTACCCTTACCCTTACCCTTACCCTTACCCTTGCTTTTACCCTTAGGCTTACCCTTACCCTTACCCTTACCCTTACCCTTGCTTTTACCCTTAAGCTTACCCTTACACTTACCCTTACCCTTACCCTTACCCTTACCCTTACCCTTACCCTTACCCTTACCCTTACCCTTACCCTTACCCTTACCCTTACCCTTGTCCTTGCTTTTACCCTTAAGCTTACCCTTACCCTTACCCTTACCCTTACCCTTACCCTTACCCTTACCCTCACCCTTACCCTTGCTTTTACCCTTAAGCTTACCCTTACCCATACCCTTACCCTTACCCTTACCCTTACCCTTACCCTTACCCTTACCCTTACTCTTACCCTTACCCTAACCCTTGCTTTTACCCTTAAGCTTACCCTTACCCTTACCCTTACCCTTCCCCTCAAGCTCACCCTTACCCTTACCCTTACCCTTACCCTTACCCTTACCCTTACCCTTACCCTTACCCTTGCTTTTACCCTTAAGCTTACCCTTGGCCTTACCCTTACCCTTAAGCTTACCCTTACCCTTACCCTTACCCTTACCCTTACCCTTACCCTTACCCTTGCTTTTACCCTTAAGCTTACCCTTACCCTTACCCTTACCCTTACCCTTACCCTTAACCTTACCCTTACCCTTACCCTTACCCTTGCTTTTACCCTTAGGCTTACCCTTACCTTTACCTTTACCCTTACCCTTACCCTTACCCTTACCCTTACCCTTACCCTTACCCTTGCTTTTACCGTTAAGCTTACCCTTACCCTTACCCTTACCCTTACCCTTACCCTTACCCTTACCCTTACCCTTACCCTTACCCTTGCTTTTACCCTTAGGCTTACCCTTACCTTTACCCTCACCCTTACCCTTACCCTTACCCTTACCCTTACCCTTACCCTTGCTTTTACCCTTAAGCTTACCCTTACCCTTACCCTTACCCTTACCCTTACCCTTTCCCTTACCTTTACCCTTACCCTTTCCCTTGCTTTTACCCTTAAGCTTACCCTTACCCTTACCCTTACCCTTACCTTTACCCTTACCCTTACCCTTACCCTTACCCTTACCCTTGCTTTTACCCTTAAGCTTACCCTTACCCTTACCCTTACCCTTACCCTTACCCTTACCCTTTCCCTTACCCTTACCCTTACCCTAACCCTTACCCTTACCCTTACCCTTACCCTTACCCTTACCCTTACCCTTACCCTTACCCTTGCTTTTACCCTTAAGCTTACCCTTACCCTTACCCTTACCCTTACCCTTACCCTTACCCTTACCCTTGCTTTTACCCTTAAGCTTACCCTTACCCTTACCCTTACCCTTACCCTTGCTTTTACCCTTAAGCTTACCCTTACCCTTACCCTTTGCCTTACCCTTAAGCTTAACCTTACCCTTACCCTTACCCTTACCCTTACCCTTACCCTTACCCTTGCTTTTACCCTTAAGCTTACCCTTACCCTTACCCTTACCCTTACCCTTACCCTTACCCTTACACTTACCCTTACCCTTACCCTTACCCTTACCCTTACCCTTGCATTTACCCTTAGGCTTACCCTTACCTTTACCCTTACCCTTACCCTTACCCTTACCCTTACCCTTACCCTTACCCTTACCCTTGCTTTTACCCTTAAGCTTACCCTTACCCTTACCCTTACCCTTACCCTTACCCTTACCCTTGCTTTTACCCTTAAGCTTACCCTTACCCTTACCCTTACCCTTACCCTTACCCTTACCCTTACCCTTGCTTTTACCCTTAAGCTTACCCTTACCCTTACCCTTACCCTTACCCTTACCCTTACCCTTACCCTTACCCTTACCCTTACCCTTACCCTTACCCTTACCCTTACCCTTACCCTTACCCTTACCCTTACCCTTACCCTTACCCTTACCCTTACCCTTACCCTTACCCTTGCTTTTACCCTTAGGCTTACCCTTACCTTTACCCTTACCCTTACCCTTACCTTTACCCTTACCCTTACCCTTACCCTTGCTTTTACCCTTAAGCTTACCCTTACCCTTACCCTTACCCTTACCCTCACCCTTACCCTTGCTTTTACCCTTAAGCTTACCCTTACCCTTACCCTTACCCTTACCCTTACCCTTACCCTTACCCTTACCCTTACCCTCACCCTTACCCTCACCCTTGCTTTTACCCTTAAGCTTACCCTTACCCTTACCCTTACCCTTACCCTTACCCTTACCCTTGCTTTTACCCTTAAGCTTACCCTTACCCTTACCCTTACCCTTACCCTCACCCTTACCCTTGCTTTTACCCTTAGGCTTACCCTTACCCTTACCCTTACCCTTACCCTTACCCTTACCCTTACCCTTACCCTTGATTTTACCCTTAAGCTTACCCTTACCCTTACCCTTACCCTTACCCTTACCCTTACCCTTACCCTTACCCTTACCCTTACCCTTACCCTTACCCTTGCTTTTACCCTTAGGCTTACCCTTACCTTTACCCTTACCCTTACCCTTACCCTTACCCTTACCCTTACCCTTACCCTTACCCTTGCTTTTACCCTTAAGCTTACCCTAACCCTTACCCTTACCCTTACCCTTACCCTTACCCTTACCCTTACCCTTGCTTTTACCCTTAAGCTTACCCTTACCCTTACCCTTACCCTTACCCTCAAGCTTACCCTTACCCTTACCCTTACCCTTACCCTTACCCTTACCCTTACCCTTACCCTTACCCTTACCCTTACCCTTACCCTTACCCTTACCCTTGATTTTACCCTTAAGCTTACCCTTACCCTTACCCTTACCCTTACCCTTAAGCTTACCCTTACCCTTACCCTAACCCTTACCCTTACCCTTGCTTTTACCCTTAAGCTTACCCTTACCCTTACCCTTACCCTTACCCTTACCCTTACCCTTACCCTTACCCTTACCCTTGCTTTTACCCTTAAGCTTACCCTTACCCTTACCCTTACCCTTACCCTTACCCTTACCCTTACCCTTACCCTTACCCTTACCCTTACCCTTACCCTTACCCTTACCCTTACCCTTACCCTTGCTTTTACCCTTAGGCTTACCCTTATCTTTACCCTTACCCTTACCCTTACCCTTACCCTTACCCTTACCCTTACCCTTGCTTTTACCCTTAAGCTTACCCTTACCCTTACCCTTACCCTTACCCTTACCCTTACCCTAACCCTTACCCTTGCTTTTACCCTTAAGCTTACCCTTACTCTTACCCTTACCCTTACCCTTACCCTTGCTTTTACCCTTAGGCTTACCCTTACCCTTACCCTTACCCTTACCCTTGCTTTTACCCTTAAGCTTACCCTTACCCTTACCCTTACCCTTACCCTTACCCTTACCCTTACCCTTACCCTTACCCTTACCCTTACCCTTACCCTTACCCTTACCCTTACCCTTACCCTTACCCTTACCCTTACCCTTACCCTTACCCTTTCCCTTACCCTTACCCTTACCCTTACCCTTGCTTTTACCCTTAGGCTTACCCTTACCTTTACCCTTACCCTTACCCTTACCCTTACCCTTACCCTTACCCTTACCCTTGCTTTTACCCTTAAGCTTACCCTTAAGCTTACCCTTACCCTTACCCTTACCCTTACCCTTACCCTTACCCTTACCCTTACCCTTACCCTTACCCTTACCCTTACCCTTACCCTTACCCTTACCCTTACCCTTACCCTTACTCTTACCCTTACCCTTACCCTTGCTTTTACCCTTAAGCTCACCCTTACCCTTACCCTTACCCTTACCCTTACCCTTAACCTTACCCTTACCCTTACCCTTACCCTTGCTTTTACCCTTAGGCTTACCCTTACCTTTACCCTTATCCTTACCCTTACCCTTACCCTTACCCTTACCCTTACCCTTACCCTTGCTTTTACCCTTAAGCTTACCCTTACCCTTACCCTCACCCTTACCCTTACCCTTACCCTTACCCTTACCCTTACCCTTACCCTTACCCTTACCCTTACCCTTACCCTTACCCTTACCCTTGCTTTTACCCTTAAGCTTACCCTTACCCTTACCCTTACCCTTACCCTTACCCTTACCCTTACCCCTACCCTTGCTTTTACCCTTAAGCTTAACCTTACCCTTACCCTTACCCTTACCCTTACCCTTACCCTTACCCTTGCTTTTACCCTTAAGCTTACCCTTACCCTTACCCTTACCCTTACCCTTACCCTTACCCTTACCCTTGCTTTTACCCTTAAGCTTACCCTTACCCTTACCCTTACCCTTACCCTTACCCTTACCCTTGCTTTTACCCTTAGGCTTACCCTTACCCTTACCCTTACCCTTACCCTTGCTTTTACCCTTAAGCTTACCCTTACACTTACCCTTACCCTTACCCTTACCCTTACCCTTACCCTTACCCTTACCCTTACCCTTACCCTTACCCTTACCCTTACCCTTACCCTTACCCTTGTCCTTGCTTTTACCCTTAAGCTTACCCTTACCCTTACCCTTACCCTTACCCTTACCCTTACCCTCACCCTTACCCTTGCTTTTACCCTTAAGCTTACCCTTACCCATACCCTTACCCTTACCCTTACCCTTACCCTTACCCTTACCCTTACCCTTACTCTTACCCTTACCCTAACCCTTGCTTTTACCCTTAAGCTTACCCTTACCCTTACCCTTACCCTTCCCCTCAAGCTTACCCTTACCCTTACCCTTAACCTTACCCTTACCCTTACCCTTACCCTTACCCTTACCCTTGCTTTTACCCTTAAGCTTACCCTTGGCCTTACCCTTACCCTTAAGCTTACCCTTACCCTTACCCTTACCCTTACCCTTACCCTTACCCTTACCCTTGCTTTTACCCTTAAGCTTACCCTTACCCTTACCCTTACCCTTACCCTTACCCTTAACCTTACCCTTACCCTTACCCTTACCCTTGCTTTTACCCTTAGGCTTACCCTTACCTTTACCTTTACCCTTACCCTTACCCTTACCCTTACCCTTACCCTTACCCTTACCCTTGCTTTTACCGTTAAGCTTACCCTTACCCTTACCCTTACCCTTACCCTTACCCTTACCCTTACCCTTACCCTTACCCTTACCCTTGCTTTTACCCTTAGGCTTACCCTTACCTTTACCCTCACCCTTACCCTTACCCTTACCCTTACCCTTACCCTTACCCTTGCTTTTACCCTTAAGCTTACCCTTACCCTTACCCTTACCCTTACCCTTACCCTTTCCCTTACCTTTACCCTTACCCTTTCCCTTGCTTTTACCCTTAAGCTTACCCTTACCCTTACCCTTACCCTTACCTTTACCCTTACCCTTACCCTTACCCTTACCCTTACCCTTGCTTTTACCCTTAAGCTTACCCTTACCCTTACCCTTACCCTTACCCTTACCCTTACCCTTTCCCTTACCCTTACCCTTACCCTTACCCTTACCCTTACCCTTACCCTTACCCTTACCCTTACCCTTACCCTTGCTTTTACCCTTAAGCTTACCCTTACCCTTACCCTTACCCTTACCCTTACCCTTACCCTTACCCTTGCTTTTACCCTTAAGCTTACCCTTACCCTTACCCTTACCCTTACCCTTGCTTTTACCCTTAAGCTTACCCTTACCCTTACCCTTTGCCTTACCCTTAAGCTTAACCTTACCCTTACCCTTACCCTTACCCTTACCCTTACCCTTACCCTTGCTTTTACCCTTAAGCTTACCCTTACCCTTACCCTTACCCTTACCCTTACCCTTACCCTTACACTTACCCTTACCCTTACCCTTACCCTTACCCTTACCCTTGCATTTACCCTTAGGCTTACCCTTACCTTTACCCTTACCCTTACCCTTACCCTTACCCTTACCCTTACCCTTACCCTTACCCTTGCTTTTACCCTTAAGCTTACCCTTACCCTTACCCTTACCCTTACCCTTACCCTTACCCTTGCTTTTACCCTTAAGCTTACCCTTACCCTTACCCTTACCCTTACCCTTACCCTTACCCTTACCCTTGCTTTTACCCTTAAGCTTACCCTTACCCTTACCCTTACCCTTACCCTTACCCTTACCCTTACCCTTACCCTTACCCTTACCCTTACCCTTACCCTTACCCTTACCCTTACCCTTACCCTTACCCTTACCCTTACCCTTACCCTTACCCTTACCCTTACCCTTACCCTTACCCTTACCCTTGCTTTTACCCTTAGGCTTACCCTTACCTTTACCCTTACCCTTACCCTTACCTTTACCCTTACCCTTACCCTTACCCTTGCTTTTACCCTTAAGCTTACCCTTACCCTTACCCTTACCCTTACCCTCACCCTTACCCTTGCTTTTACCCTTAAGCTTACCCTTACCCTTACCCTTACCCTTACCCTTACCCTTACCCTTACCCTTACCCTTACCCTCACCCTTACCCTCACCCTTGCTTTTACCCTTAAGCTTACCCTTACCCTTACCCTTACCCTTACCCTTACCCTTACCCTTGCTTTTACCCTTAAGCTTACCCTTGGCCTTACCCTTACCCTTAAGCTTACCCTTACCCTTACCCTTACCCTTACCCTTACCCTTACCCTTACCCTTGCTTTTACCCTTAAGCTTACCCTTACCCTTACCCTTACCCTTACCCTTACCCTTAACCTTACCCTTACCCTTACCCTTACCCTTGCTTTTACCCTTAGGCTTACCCTTACCTTTACCTTTACCCTTACCCTTACACTTACCCTTACCCTTACCCTTACCCTTACCCTTACCCTTGCTTTTACCGTTAAGCTTACCCTTACCCTTACCCTTACCCTTACCCTTACCCTTACCCTTACCCTTACCCTTACCCTTACCCTTGCTTTTACCCTTAGGCTTACCCTTACCTTTACCCTCACCCTTACCCTTACCCTTACCCTTACCCTTACCCTTACCCTTGCTTTTACCCTTAAGCTTACCCTTACCCTTACCCTTACCCTTACCCTTACCCTTTCCCTTACCTTTACCCTTACCCTTTCCCTTGCTTTTACCCTTAAGCTTACCCTTACCCTTACCCTTACCCTTACCTTTACCCTTACCCTTACCCTTACCCTTACCCTTACCCTTGCTTTTACCCTTAAGCTTACCCTTACCCTTACCCTTACCCTTACCCTTACCCTTACCCTTTCCCTTACCCTTACCCTTACCCTTACCCTTACCCTTACCCTTACCCTTACCCTTACCCTTACCCTTACCCTTACCCTTGCTTTTACCCTTAAGCTTACCCTTACCCTTACCCTTACCCTTACCCTTACCCTTACCCTTACCCTTGCTTTTACCCTTAAGCTTACCCTTACCCTTACCCTTACCCTTACCCTTGCTTTTACCCTTAAGCTTACCCTTACCCTTACCCTTTGCCTTACCCTTAAGCTTAACCTTACCCTTACCCTTACCCTTACCCTTACCCTTACCCTTACCCTTACCCTTGCTTTTACCCTTAAGCTTACCCTTACCCTTACCCTTACCCTTACCCTTACCCTTACCCTTACACTTACCCTTACCCTTACCCTTACCCTTACCCTTGCATTTACCCTTAGGCTTACCCTTACCTTTACCCTTACCCTTACCCTTACCCTTACCCTTACCCTTACCCTTACCCTTACCCTTACCCTTACCCTTACCCTTGCTTTTACCCTTAAGCTTACCCTTACCCTTACCCTTACCCTTACCCTTACCCTTACCCTTGCTTTTACCCTAAAGCTTACCCTTACCCTTACCCTTACCCTTACCCTTACCCTTACCCTTACCCTTACCCTTACCCTTACCCTTACCCTTACCCTTACCCTTACCCTTGCTTTTACCCTTAAGCTTACCCTTACCCTTACCCTTACCCTTACCCTTACCCTTACCCTTACCCTTACCCTTACCCTTACCCTTACCCTTACCCTTACCCTTACCCTTACCCTTACCCTTACCCTTACCCTTGCTTTTACCCTTAGGCTTACCCTTACCTTTACCCTTACCCTTACCCTTACCCTTACCCTTACCCTTACCCTTACCCTTACCCTTGCTTTTACCCTTAAGCTTACCCTTACCCTTACCCTTACCCTTACCCTTACCCTTACCCTTGCTTTTACCCTTAAGCTTACCCTTACCCTTACCCTTACCCTTACCCTTACCCTCACCCTTACCCTTGCTTTTACCCTTAAGCTTACCCTTACCCTTACCCTTACCCTTACCCTTACCCTTACCCTTACCCTTACCCTTACCCTTACCCTTACCCTTACCCTTACCCTTACCCTTACCCTTACCCTTACCCTTACCCTTACCCTTACCCTTACCCTTACCCTTACCCTTACCCTTATCCTTACCCTTACCCTTGCTTTTACCCTTAGGCTTACCCTTACCTTTACCCTTACCCTTACCCTTACCTTTACCCTTACCCTTACCCTTACCCTTGCTTTTACCCTTAAGCTTACCCTTACCCTTACCCTTACCCTTACCCTCACCCTTACCCTTGCTTTTACCCTTAAGCTTACCCTTACCCTTACCCTTACCCTTACCCTTACCCTTACCCTTACCCTTACCCTTACCCTCACCCTTACCCTCACCCTTGCTTTTACCCTTAAGCTTACCCTTACCCTTACCCTTACCCTTACCCTTACCCTTACCCTTGCTTTTACCCTTAAGCTTACCCTTACCCTTACCCTTACCCTTACCCTCACCCTTACCCTTGCTTTTACCCTTAGGCTTACCCTTACCCTTACCCTTACCCTTACCCTTACCCTTACCCTTACCCTTACCCTTGCTTTTACCCTTAAGCTTACCCTTACCCTTACCCTTACCCTTACCCTTACCCTTACCCTTACCCTTACCCTTACCCTTACCCTTACCCTTACCCTTACCCTTACCCTTACCCTTACCCTTGCTTTTACCCTTAGGCTTACCCTTACCTTTACCCTTACCCTTACCCTTACCCTTACCCTTACCCTTACCCTTACCCTTACCCTTGCTTTTACCCTTAAGCTTACCCTAACCCTTACCCTTACCCTTACCCTTACCCTTACCCTTACCCTTACCCTTGCTTTTACCCTTAAGCTTACCCTTACCCTTACCCTTACCCTTACCCTCAAGCTTACCCTTACCCTTACCCTTACCCTTACCCTTACCCTTACCCTTACCCTTACCCTTACCCTTACCCTTACCCTTACCCTTACCCTTACCCTTGATTTTACCCTTAAGCTTACCCTTACCCTTACCCTTACCCTTACCCTTAAGCTTACCCTTACCCTTACCCTTACCCTTACCCTTACCCTTGCTTTTACCCTTAAGCTTACCCTTACCCTTACCCTTACCCTTACCCTTAAGCTTACCCTTACCCTTACCCTTACCCTTACCCTTACCCTTACCCTTACCCTTGCTTTTACCCTTAAGCTTACCCTTATCCTTACCCTTACCCTTACCCTTAAGCTTACCCTTACCCTTACCCTTACCCTTACCCTTACCCTTACCCTTACCCTTACCCTTACCCTTACCCTTGCTTTTACCCTTAAGCTTACCCTTACCCTTACCCTTACCCTTACCCTTACCCTTACCTTTACCTTTACCCTTACCCTTACCCTTACCCTCACCCTTACCCTTACCCTTACCCTTGCTTTAACCCTTAAGCTTACCCTTACCCTCACCCTTACCCTTACCCTTACCCTTGCTTTTACCCTTAAGCTTACCCTTACCCTTACCCTTACCCTTACCCTTGTTTTACCCTTAGGCTTACCCTTACCCTTACCCTTACCCTTACCCTTGCTTTTACCCTTAAGCTTACCCTTACCCTTACCCTTACCCTTACCCTTACCCTTACCCTTACCCTTACCCTTACCCTTACCCTTACCCTTACCCTTACCCTTACCCTTACCCTTACCCTTACCCTTACCCTTACCTTTACCCTTACCCTTGCTTTTACCCTTAGGCTTACCCTTACCTTTACCCTTACCCTTACCCTTACCCTTACCCTTACCCTTACCCTTACCCTTACCCTTACCCTTACCCTTGCTTTTACCCTTAAGCTAACTCTTACCCTTACCCTTACCCTTACCCTTACCCTTACCCTTAACCTTACCCTTGCTTTTACCTTTAAGCTTACCCTTACCCTTACCCTTACCCTCACCCTTACCCTTACCCTTACCCTTGCTTATACCCTTAAGCTTACCCTTACCCTTACCCTTACCCTTACCCTTACCCTTACCCTCACCCTTACCCTTACCCTTACCCTTACCCTTGCTTTTACCCTTAGGCTTACCCTTACCTTTACCCTTACCCTTACCCTTGCTTTTACCCTCAAGCTTACCCTTACCCTTACCCTTACCCTTACCCTAACCCTTACCCTTGCTTTAACCCTTAAGCTTACCCTTACCCTTACCCTTACCCTTACCCTTACCCTTACCCTTGCTTTTACCCTTAAGCTTACCCTTACCCTTACCCTTACCCTTACCCTTACCCTTACCCTTACCCTTACCCTTACCCTTACCCTTACCCTTACCCTTACCCTTACCCTTACCCTTACCCTTACCCTTACCCTTGCTTTTACCCTTAAGCTTACCCTTACCCTTACCCTTACCCTTACCCTTACCCTTACCCTTACCCTTACCCTTACCCTTACCCTTGCTTTTACCCTAAGGCTTACCCTTACCTTTACCCTTACCCTTACCCTTACCCTTGCTTTTACCCTTAAGCTTACACTTACCCTTACCCTTACCCTTACCCTTACCCTCACCCTTGCTTTTACCCTTAAGCTTACCCTTACCCTTACCCTTACCCTTACCCTTACCCTTACCCTTACCCTTACCCTTACCCTTACCCTTACCCTTGCTTTTACCCTTACCCTTACCCTTGCTTTTACCCTTAGGCTTACCCTTACCCTTACCCTTACCCTTACCCTTACCCTTACCCTTACCCTTGCTTTTACCCTTAAGCTTACCCTTACCCTTACCCTTACCCTTACCCTTACCCTTACCCTTACCCTTACCCTTGCTTTTACCCTTAAGCTTACCCTTACCCTTACCCTTACCCTTACCCTTACCCTTACCCTTACCCTTACCCTTACCCTTACCCTTACCCTTACCCTTACCCTTACCCTTACCCTTACCCTTACCCTTACCCTTACCCTTACCCTTACCCTTACCCTTGCTTTTACCCTTAAGCTTACCCTTACCCTTACCCTTACCCTTACCCTTACCCTTACCCTTACCCTTACCCTTACCCTTACCCTTACCCTTGCTTTTACCCTTAAGCTTACCCTTACCCTTACCCTTACCCTTACCCTTACCCTTACCCTTACCCTTACCCTTACCCTTACCCTTACCCTTACCCTTACCCTTACCCTTACCCTTACCCATACCCTTGCTTTTACCCTTAGGCTTACCCTTACCTTTACCCTTACCCTTACCCTTACCCTTACCCTTACCCTTACCCTTACCCTTACCCTTACCCTTGCTTTTACCCTTAAGCTTACCCTTACCCTTACCCTTACCCTTACCCTAACCCTTACCCTTGCTTTTACCCTTAAGCTTACCCTTACCCTTACCCTTACCCTTACCCTTACCCTTGCTTTTACCCTTAGGCTTACCCTTACCCTTACCCTTACCCTTACCCTTACCCTTACCCTTACCCTTACCCTTACCCTTACCCTTACCCTTACCCTTACCCTTACCCTTACCCTTACCCTTACCCTTACCCTTACCCTTACCCTTACCCTTACCCTTACCCTTACCCTCACCCTTGCTTTTACCCTTAAGCTTACCCTTACCCTTACCCTTACCCTTACCCTTACCCTTACCCTTACCCTTACCCTTACCCTTACCCTTACCCTTACCCTTACCCTTACCCTTACCCTTACCCTTACCCTTACCCTTACCCTTACCCTTGCTTTTACCCTTAGGCTTACCCTTACCTTTACCCTTACCCTTACCCTTACCCTTACCCTTACCCTTACCCTTACCCTTGCTTTTACCCTTAAGCTTACCCTTACCCTTACCCTTACCCTTACCCTTGCTTTTACCCTTAAGCTTACCCTTACCCTTACCCTTACCCTTACCCTTACCCTTACCCTTACCCTTACCCTTACCCTTGCTTTTACCCTTAAGCTTACCCTTACCCTTACCCTTACCCTTACCCTTGCTTTTACCCTTAAGCTTACCCTTACCCTTACCCTTACCCTTACCCTTACCCTTACCCTTACCCTTACCCTTACCCTTACCCTTACCCTTACCCTTACCCTTACCCTTACCCTTACCCTTACCCTTACCCTTACCCTTACCCTTACCCTTACCCTTACCCTTACCCTTGCTTTTACCCTTAGGCTTACCCTTACCTTTACCCTTACCCTTACCCTTACCCTTACCCTTACCGTTACCCTTGCTTTTACCCTTAAGCTTACCCTTACCCTTACCCTTGCTTTTACCCTTAAGCTTACCCTTACCCTTACCCTTACCCTTACCCTTACCCTTACCCTTACCCTTACCCTTGCTTTTACCCTTAAGCTTACCCTTACCCTTACCCTTACCCTTACCCTTACCCTTACCCTTACCCTTACCCTTACCCTTACCCTTACCCTTACCCTTACCCTTACCCTTACCCTTACCCTTACCCTTACCCTTACCCTTACCCTTACCCTTACCCTTGCTTTTACCCTTAGGCTTACCCTTACCTTTACCCTTACCCTTACCCTTACCCTTACCCTTACCCTTGCTTTTACCCTTAAGCTTACCCTTACCCTTACCCTTGCTTTTACCCTTAAGCTTACCCTTACCCTTACCCTTACCCTTACCCTTACCCTTACCCTTACCCTTGCTTTTACCCTTAAGCTTACCCTTACCCTTACCCTTACCTTTACCCTTACCCTTGCTTTTACCCTTAGGCTTACCCTTACCCTTACCCTTACCCTTACCCTTGCTTTTACCCTTAAGCTTACCCTTACACTTACCCTTACCCTTACCCTTACCCTTACCCTTACCCTTACCCTTACCCTTACCCTTACCCTTACCCTTACCCTTGCTTTTACCCTTAGGCTTACCCTTACCTTTACCCTTACCCTTACCCTTACCCTTACCCTTACCCTTACCCTTACCCTTACCCTTACCCTTACCCTTACCCTTACCGTTGCTTTTACTCTTAAGCTTACCCTTACCCTTACCCTTACCCTTACCCTTACCATTGCTTTTACCCTTAAGCTTACCCTTACCCTTACCCTTACCCTTACCCTTACCCTCACCCTTACCCTTACCCTTACCCTTGCTTATACCCTTAAGCTTACCCTTACCCTTACCCTTACCCTTACCCTTACCCTTACCCTTACCCTTACCCTTACCCTTACCCTTACCCTTACCCTTACCCTTACCCTTACCCTTGCTTTTACCCTTAGGCTTACCCTTACCTTTACCCTTACCCTTACCCTTACCCTTACCCTTACCCTTACCCTTACCCTTACCCTTACCCTTGCTTTTACCCTTAAGCTTACCCTTACCCTTACCCTTACCCTTACCCTTACCCTAACCCTTACCCTTGCTTTTACCCTTTAGCTTACCCTTACCCTTACCCTTTCCCTTACCCTTACCCTTACCCTTACCCTTACCCTTACCCTTACCCTTACCCTTACCCTTACCCTTACCCTTACCCTTACCCTTACCCTTGCTTTTACCCTTAAGCTTACCCTTACCCTTACCCTTACCCTTACCTTTACCCTTACCCTTACCCTTACCCTTACCCTTGCTTTTACCCTTAAGCTTACCCTTACCCTTACCCTTACCCTTACCCTTGCTTTTACCCTTAGGCTTACCCTTACCTTTACCCTTACCCTTACCCTTACCCTTACCCTTACCCTTACCCTTACCCTTACCCTTACCCTTACCCTTACCCTTACCCTTACACTTGCTTTTACCCTTAAGCTTACCCTTACCCTTACCCTTACCCTTACCCTTACCCTTACCCTTGCTTTTACCCTTAAGCTTACCCTTACCCTTACCCTTACCCTTACCCTTACCCTTGCTTTTACCCTTAGGCTTACCCTTACCCTTACCCTTACCCTTACCCTTGCTTTCACCCTTAAGCTTACCCTTACCCTTACCCTTACTCTTACCCTTACCCTTACCCTTACCCTTACCCTTACCCTTACCCTTACCCTTGCTTTTACCCTTAGGCTTACCCTTACCTTTACCCTTACCCTAACCCTTACCCTTACCCTTACACTTACCCTTACCCTTGCTTTTACCCTTAAGCTTACCCTCACCCTTACCCTTACCCTTACCCTTACCCTTACCCTTACCCTTACCCTTGCTTTTACCCTTAAGCTTACCCTTACCCTTACCCTTACCCTTACCCTTACCCTTACCCTTACCCTTACCCTTACCCTTACCCTTACCCTTACCCTTAACCTTGCTTTTACCCTTAAGCTTACCCTTACCCTTACCCTCACCCTTACCCTTACCCTTACCCTAACCCTTACCCTTGCTTTTACCCTTAAGCTTACCCTTACCCTTACCCTTACCCTTACCCTTACCCTTACCCTTACCCTTACCTTTACCCTTACCTTTACCCTTACCCTTACCCTTACCCTTACCCTTACCCTTACCCTTACCCTTGCTTTTACCCTTAAGCTTACCCTTACCCTTACCCTTACCCTTACCCTTACCCTTACCCTTACCCTTACCCTTACCTTTACCCTTGCTTTTACCCTTAAGCTTACCCTTACCCTTACCCTTACCCTTACCCTTACCCTTACCCTTACCCTTACCCTTACCCTTACCCTTGCTTTTACCCTTAGGCTTACCCTTACCTTTACCCTTACCCTTACCCTTACCCTTACCCTTACCCTTACCCTTACCCTTGCTTTTACCCTTAAGCTTACCCTTACCCTTACCCTTACCCTTACCCTTACCCTTACCCTTGCTTTTACCCTTAAGCTTACCCTTACCCTTACCCTTACCCTAACCCTTACCCTTGCTTTTACCCTTAGGCTTACCCTTACCCTTACCCTTACCCTTACCCTTGCTTTTACCCTTAAGCTTACCCTTACCCTTACCCTTACTCTTACCCTTACCCTTACCCTTACCCTTACCCTTACCCTTACCCTTACCCTTACCCTTACCCTTACCCTTACCCTTACCCTTGCTTTTACCCTTAGGCTTACCCTTACCTTTACCCTTACCCTAACCCTTACCCTTACCCTTACCCTTACCCTTACCCTTGCTTTTACCCTTAAGCTTACCATTACCCTTACCCTTACCCTTACCCTTACCCTTACCCTTGCTTTTACCCTTAAGCTTACCCTTACCCTTACCCTTACCCTTACCCTTACCCTTACCCTTACCCTTACCCTTACCCTTACCCTTACCCTTGCTTTTACCCTTAAGCTTACCCTTACCCTTACCCTTACCCTTACCCTTACCCTTACCCTTACCCTTACCCTTACCCTTACCCTTATCCTTGCTTTTACCCTTAGGCTTACCCTTACCTTTACCCTTACCCTTACCCTTACCCTTACCCTTACCCTTGCTTTTACCCTTAAGCTTACCCTTACCCTTACCCTTACCCTTACCCTTAAGCTTACCCTTACCCTTACCCTTACCCTTACCCTTACCCTTACCCTTACCCTTACCCTTACCCTTGCTTTTACCCTTAAGCTTACCCTTACCCTTACCCTTACCCTTAACCTTACCCTTAACCTTACCCTTGCTTTTACCCTTAAGCTTACCCTTACCCTTACCCTTACCCTTACCCTTAAGCTTTCCCTTACCCTTACCCTTACCCTTACCCTTACCCTTACCCTTACCCTTACCCTTACCCTTACCCTTACCCTTACCCTTACCCTTACCCTTACCCTTACCCTTACCCTTACCCTTACCCTTGCTTTTACCCTTAAGCTTACCCTTACCCTTACCCTTACCCTTACCCTTAAGCTTACCCTTACCCTTACCCTTACCCTTACCCTTACCCTCACCCTCACCCTTACCCTTGCTTTTACCCTTAAGCTTACCCTTACCCTTACCCTTACCCTTACCCTTACCCTTAAGCTTACCCTTACCCTTACCCTTACCCTTACCCTTACCCTTACCCTCACCCTTGCTTTTACCCTTAAGCTTACCCTTACCCTTACCCTTACCCTTACCCTTAAGCTTACCCTTACCCTTACCCTTACCCTTACCCTTACCCTTACCCTTACCCTTACCCTTACCCTTACCCTTACCCTTGCTTTTACCCTTAAGCTTACCCTTACCCTTACCCTTACCCTTACCCTTGCTTTTACCCTTAAGCTTACCCTTACCCTTACCCTTACCCTTAAGCTTACCCTTACCCTTACCCTTACCCTTACCCTTACCCTTGCTTTTACCCTTAAGCTTACCCTTACCCTTACCCTTACCCTTACCCTTACCCTTACCCTTACCCTTACCCTTACCCTTACCCTTATCCTTGCTTTTACCCTTAGGCTTACCCTTACCTTTACCCTTACCCTTACCCTTACCCTTACCCTTACCCTTGCTTTTACCCTTAAGCTTACCCTTACCCTTACCCTTACCCTTACCCTTAAGCTTACCCTTACCCTTACCCTTACCCTTACCCTTGCTTTTACCCTTAAGCTTACCCTTACCCTTACCCTTACCCTTACCCTTACCCTTACCCTTACCCTTACCCTTACCCTTACCCTAACCCTTACCCTTACCCTTACCCTTACCCTTACCCTTGCTTTTACCCTTAAGCTTACCATTACCCTTACCCTTACCCTTACCCTTACCCTTACCCTTGCTTTCACCCTTAAGCTTACCCTTACCCTTACCCTTACCCTTACCCTTACCCTTACCCTTACCCTTACCCTTACCCTTACCCTTACCCTTACCCTTGCTTTTACCCTTAAGCTTACCCTTACCCTTACCCTTACCCTTACCCTTACCCTTACCCTTACCCTTACCCTTACCCTTACCCTTATCCTTGCTTTTACCCTTAGGCTTACCCTTACCTTTACCCTTACCCTTACCCTTACCCTTACCCTTACCCTTGCTTTTACCCTTAAGCTTACCCTTACCCTTACCCTTACCCTTAAGCTTACCCTTACCCTTACCCTTACCCTTACCCTTACCCTCACCCTTACCCTTACCCTTACCCTTGCTTTTACCCTTAAGCTTACCCTAACCCTTACCCTTACCCTTAACCTTACCCTTAACCTTACCCTTGCTTTTACCCTTAAGCTTACCCTTACCCTTACCCTTACCCTTACCCTTAAGCTTTCCCTTACCCTTACCCTTACCCTTACCCTTACCCTTACCCTTACCCTTACCCTTACCCTTACCCTTACCCTTACCCTTACCCTTACCCTTACCCTTACCCTTACCCTTACCCTTACCCTTACCCTTACCCTTACCCTTGCTTTTACCCTTAAGCTTACCCTTACCCTTACCCTTACCCTTACCCTTAAGCTTACCCTTACCCTTACCCTTACCCTTACCCTTACCCTCACCCTCACCCTTACCCTTGCTTTTACCCTTAAGCTTACCCTTACCCTTACCCTTACCCTTACCCTTACCCTTAAGCTTACCCTTACCCTTACCCTTACCCTTACCCTTACCCTTACCCTTACCCTTGCTTTTACCCTTAAGCTTACCCTTACCCTTACCCTTACCCTTACCCTTAAGCTTACCCTTACCCTTACCCTTACCCTTACCCTTACCCTTACCCTTACCCTTACCCTTACCCTTACCCTTGCTTTTACCCTTAAGCTTACCCTTACCCTTACCCTTACCCTTACCCTTGCTTTTACCCTTAAGCTTACCCTTACCCTTACCCTTACCCTTAAGCTTACCCTTAACCTTACCCTTACCCTTACCCTTACCCTTGCTTTTACCCTTAAGCTTACCCTTACCCTTACCCTTACCCTTACCCTTACCCTTACCCTTACCCTTACCCTTACCCTTACCCTTATCCTTGCTTTTACCCTTAGGCTTACCCTTACCTTTACCCTTACCCTTACCCTTACCCTTACCCTTACCCTTGCTTTTACCCTTAAGCTTACCCTTACCCTTACCCTTACCCTTACCCTTAAGCTTACCCTTACCCTTACCCTTACCCTTACCCTTACCCTTACCCTTACCCTTACCCTTACCCTTACCCTTACCCTTGCTTTTACCCTTAAGCTTACCCTTACCCTTACCCTTACCCTTAACCTTACCCTTAACCTTACCCTTGCTTTTACCCTTAAGCTTACCCTTACCCTTACCCTTACCCTTACCCTTAAGCTTTCCCTTACCCTTACCCTTACCCTTACCCTTACCCTTACCCTTACCCTTACCCTTACCCTTACCCTTACCCTTACCCTTACCCTTACCCTTACCCTTACCCTTACCCTTACCCTTACCCTTGCTTTTACCCTTAAGCTTACCCTTACCCTTACCCTTACCCTTACCCTTAAGCTTACCCTTACCCTTACCCTTACCCTTACCCTTACCCTCACCCTCACCCTTACCCTTGCTTTTACCCTTAAGCTTACCCTTACCCTTACCCTTACCCTTACCCTTACCCTTAAGCTTACCCTTACCCTTACCCTTACCCTTACCCTTACCCTTACCCTTGCTTTTACCCTTAAGCTTACCCTTACCCTCACCCTTACCCTTACCCTTAAGCTTACCCTTACCCTTACCCTTACCCTTACCCTTACCCTTACCTTTACCCTTACCCTTACCCTTACCCTTACCCTTGCTTTTACCCTTAAGCTTACCCTTACCCTTACCCTTACCCTTACCCTTGCTTTTACCCTTAAGCTTACCCTTACCCTTACCCTTACCCTTAAGCTTACCCTTACCCTTACCCTTACCCTTACCCTTACCCTTACCCTTACCCTTACCCTTACCCTTACCCTTACCCTTGCTTTTACCCTTAAGCTTACCCTCACCCTTACCCTTCACCTTACCCTTACCCTTACCCTTACCCTTACCCTTACCCTTACCCTTGCTTTTACCCTTAGGCTTACCCTTACCTTTACCCTTACCCTTACCCTTACCCTTACCCTTACCCTTACCCTTACCCTTACCCTTACCCTTACCTCTACCCTTACCCTTGCTTTTACCCTTAAGCTTACCCTTACCCTTACCCTTACCCTTACCCTTACCCTTACTCTTGCTTTTACCCTTAAGCTTACCCTTACCCTTACCCTTACCCTTACCCTTACCCTTGCTTTTACCCTTAGGCTTACCCTTACCCTTTCCCTTACCCTTACCCTTGCTTTTACCCTTAAGCTTACCCTTACCCTTACCCTTACCCTTACCCTTACCCTTACCCTTACCCTTACCCTTACCCTTACCCTTACCCTTACCCTTACCCTTACCCTAACCCTTACCCTTACCCTTACCCTTACCCTTACCCTTGCTTTTACCCTTAGGCTTACCCTTACCTTTACCCTTACCCTTACCCTTACCCTTACCCTTGCTTTTACCCTTAAGCTTACCCTTACCCTTACCCTTACCCTTACCCTTACCCTTACCCTTACCCTTACCCTTACCCTTACCCTTACCCTTGCTTTTACCCTTAAGCTTACCCTTACCCTTACCCTTACCCTTACCCTTACCCTTACCCTTACCCTTACCCCCACCCTTGCTTTTACCCTTAAGCTTACCCTTACCCTTACCCTTACCCTTACCCTTACCCTTACCCTTACCCTTGCTTTTACCCTTAAGCTTACCCTTACCCTTACCCTTGCTTTTACCCTTAGGCTTACCCTTACCCTAACCCTTACCCTTACCCTTGCTTTTACCCTTAAGCTTACCCTTACCCTTACCCTTACCCTTACTCTTACCCTTACCCTTACCCTTACCCTTACCCTTGCTTTTACCCTTAGGCTTACCCTTACCTTTACCCTTACCCTTACCCTTACCCTTACCCTTACCCTTACCCTTACCCTTACCCTTACCCTTGCTTTTACCCTTAAGCTAACCCTTACCCTTACCCTTACCCTTACCCTTACCCTTAACCTTACCCTTACCCTTGCTTTTACCCTTAAGCTCACCCTTACCCTTACCCTTACCCTTACCCTTACACTTACCCTTACCCTGACCCTTACCCTTGCTTTTACCCTTAAGCTTATCCTTACCCTTACCCTTACCCTTAAGCTTACCCTTACCCTAACCCTTACCCTTACCCTTACCCTTACCCTTACCCTTGCTTTTACCCTTAAGCTTACCCTTACCCTTTCCCTTACCCTTACCCTTACCCTTGCTTTTACCCTTAAGCTTACCCTTACCCTTACCCTTACCCTTACCCTTACCCTTAAGCTTACCCTTACCCTTACCCTTACCCTTACCCTTACCCTTACCCTTACCCTTACCCTTGCTTTTACCCCTAAGCTTACCCTTACCCTTACCCTTACCCTTACCCTAACCCTTACCCTTAACCTTACCCTTACCCTTACCCTTACCCTTACCCTTACCCTTGCTTTTACCCTTAGGCCTACCCTTACCTTTACCCTTACCATTACCCTTACCCTTACCCTTACCCTTACCCTTACCCTTACCCTTGCTTTTACCCTTAAGCTTACCCTTACCCTTACCCTTACCCTTACCCTTACCCTTACCCTTACCCTTACCCTTACCCTTACCATTGCTTTTACCCTTAAGCTTACCCTTACCCTTACCCTTACCCTTACCCTTACCCTTACCCTTACCCTTACCCTTACCCTTACCCTTACCCTTGCTTTTACCCTTAAGCTTACCCTTAACCTTACCCTTACTCTTACCCTTACCCTTACCCTTACCCTTACCCTTGCTTTTACCCTTAAGCTTACCCTTACCCTTACCTTTACCCTTACCCTTACCCTTACCCTTACCCTTACCCTTACCCTTACCCTTACTCTTACCCTTACCCTTACCCTTGCTTTTACCCTTAGGCTTACCCTTACCTTTAGCCTTACCCTTACCCTTACCCTTACCCTTACCCTTACCCTTACCCTTGCTTTTACCCTTAAGCTTACCCTTACCCTTACCCTTACCCTTACCCTTGCTTTTACCCTTAAGCTTACCCTTACCCTTACCCTTACCCTTACACTTACCCTTGCTTTTACCCTTAGGCTTACCCTTACCCTTACCCTTACCCTTACCCTTAAGCTTACCCTTACCCTTACCCTTACCCTTACCCTTACCCTTACCCTTACCCTTACCCTTACCCTTGCTTTTACCCTTAAGCTTACCCTTACCCTTACCCTTACCCTTACCCTTACCCTTACCCTTACCCTTACCCTTACCCTTACCCTTACCCTTGCCTTGACCCTTAGGCTTACCCTTAACTTTACCCTTACCCTTACCCTTACCCTTACCCTTGCTTTTACCCTTAAGCTTACCCTTACCCTTACCCTTACCCTTACCCTTACCCTTACCCTTACCCTTACCCTTACCCTTACCCTTGCTTTTACCCTTAAGCTCACCCTTACCCTTACCCTTACCCTTACTCTCACCCTTGCTTTTACCCTTAGGCTTACCCTTACCCTTACCCTTACCCTTACCCTTGCTTTTACCCTTAAGCTTACCCTTACCCTTACCCTTACCCTTACCCTTACCCTTACCCTTACCCTTACCCTTACCCTTACCCTTACCCTTGCTTTTACCCTTAGGCTTAACCTTACCTTTACCCTTACCCTTACCCTTACCCTTACCCTTACCCTTACCCTTACCCTTACCCTTACCTTTACCCTTGCTTTTACCCTTAAGCTTACCCTTACCCTTACCCTTACCCTTACCCTTACCCTTACCCTTACCCTTACCCTTGCTTTTACCCTTAAGCTTACCCTTACCCTTACCCTTACCCTTACCCTCACCCTTACCCTTACCCTTACCCTTGCATATACCCTTAAGCTTACCCTTACCCTTACCCTTACCCTTACCCTTACCCTTACCCTTACCCTTACCCTTACCCTTACCCTTACCCTTGCTTTTACCCTTAGGCTTACCCTTACCTTTACCCTTGCTATTACCCTTAAGCTTACCCTTACACTTACCCTTGCTATTACCCTTAAGCTTACCCTTACCCTTACCCTTACCCTTACCCTTACCCTAACCCTTACCCTTGCTTTTACCCTTAAGCTTACCCTTACCCTTACCCTTACCCTTACCCTTACCCTTACCCTTACCCTTACCCTTACCCTTACCCTTGCTTTTACCCTTAAGCTTACCCTTACCCTTACCCTTACCCTTACCCTTACCCTTATCCTTACCCTTGCTTTTACCCTTAAGCTTACCCTTACCCTTACCCTTACCCTTACCCTTACCCTTACCCTTACCCTTACCCTTACCCTTGCTTTTACTCTTAGGCTTACCCTTACCTTTACCCTTACCCTTACAATTACCCTTACCCTCACCCTTACCCTTACCCTTGCTTTTACCCTTAAGCTTACCCTTACCCTTACCCTTACCCTTACCCTTACCCTTGCTTTTACCCTTAAGCTTACCCTTACCCTTACCCTTAACCTTACCCTTACCCTTGCTTTTACCCTTAGGCTTACCCTTACCCTTACCCTTACCCTTACCCTTGCTTTTACCCTTAAGCTTACCCTAACCCTTACCCTTACTCTTACCCTTACCCTTACCCTCACCCTTACCCTTACCCTTACCCTTACCCTTACCCTTACCCTTGCTTTTACCCTTAGGCTTACCCTTACCTTTACCCTTACCCTAACCCTTACCCTTACCCTTACCCTTACCCTTACCCTTGCTTTTACCCTTAAGCTTACCCTTACCCTTACCCTTACCCTTACCCTTACCCTTACCCTTACCCTTACCCTTACCCTTACCCTTACCCTTACCCTTACCCTTACCCTTACCCTTACCCTTGCTTTTACCCATAAGCTTACCCTTACCCTTACCCTTACCCTTACCCTTACCCTTACCCTTACCCTTACCCTTGCTTTTACCCTTAAGCTTACCCTTACCCTTACCCTTACCCTTACCCTTACCCTTACCCTTACCCTTACCCTTACCCTTACCCTTACCCTTACCCTTAACCTTACCCTTACCCTTACCCTTGCTTTTACCCTTAGGCTTACCCTTACCTTTACCCTCACCCTTACCCTTACCCTTACCCTTACCCTTACCCTTGCTTTTACCCTTAAGCTTACCCTTACCCTTACCCTTACCCTTAAGCTTACCCTTACCCTTACCCTTACCCTTAACCTTACCCTTACCCTTACCCTTACCCTTACCCTTACCCTTACCCTTACCCTTACCCTTAAGCTTTCCCTTACCCTTACCCTTACCCTTACCCTTACCCTTACCCTTACCCTTACCCTTACCCTTACCCTTACCCTTACCCTTACCCTTACCCTTACCCTTACCCTTACCCTTACCCTTACCCTTGCTTTTACCCTTAAGCTTACCCTTACCCTTACCCTTACCCTTACCCTTAAGCTTACCCTTACCCTTACCCTTACCCTTACCCTTACCCTCACCCTCACCCTTACCCTTGCTTTTACCCTTAAGCTTACCCTTACCCTTACCCTTACCCTTACCCTTACCCTTAAGCTTACCCTTACCCTTACCCTTACCCTTACCCTTACCCTTACCCTTGCTTTTACCCTTAAGCTTACCCTTACCCTCACCCTTACCCTTACACTTAAGCTTACCCTTACCCTTACCCTTACCCTTACCCTTACCTTTACCCTTACCCTTACCCTTACCCTTACCCTTGCTTTTACCCTTAAGCTTACCCTTACCCTTACCCTTACCCTTACCCTTGCTTTTACCCTTAAGCTTACCCTTACCCTTACCCTTACCCTTAAGCTTACCCTTACCCTTACCCTTACCCTTACCCTTACCCTTACCCTTACCCTTACCCTTACCCTTACCCTTACCCTTGCTTTTACCCTTAAGCTTACCCTCACCCTTACCCTTCACCTTACCCTTACCCTTACCCTTACCCTTACCCTTACCCTTACCCTTGCTTTTACCCTTAGGCTTACCCTTACCTTTACCCTTACCCTTACCCTTACCCTTACCCTTACCCTTACCCTTACCCTTACCCTTACCCTTACCCTTACCTCTACCCTTACCCTTGCTTTTACCCTTAAGATTACCCTTACACTTACCCTTACCCTTACCCTTACCCTTACTCTTGCTTTTACCCTTAAGCTTACCCTTACCCTTACCCTTACCCTTACCCTTACCCTTGCTTTTACCCTTAGGCTTACCCTTACCCTTTCCCTTACCCTTACCCTTGCTTTTACCCTTAAGCTTACCCTTACCCTTACCCTTACCCTTACCCTTACCCTTACCCTTACCCTTACCCTTACCCTTACCCTTACCCTTACCCTTACCCTTACCCTTACCCTAACCCTTACCCTTACCCTTACCCTTACCCTTACCCTTGCTTTTACCCTTAGGCTTACCCTTACCTTTACCCTTACCCTTACCCTTACCCTTACCCTTGCTTTTACCCTTAAGCTTACCCTTACCCTTACCCTTACCCTTACCCTTACCCTTACCCTTACCCTTACCCTTACCCTTACCCTTACCCTTACCCTTGCTTTTACCCTTAAGCTTACCCTTACCCTTACCCTTACCCTTACCCTTACCCTTACCCTTACCCTTACCCCCACCCTTGCTTTTACCCTTAAGCTTACCCTTACCCTTACCCTTACCCTTACCCTTACCCTTACCCTTGCTTTTACCCTTAAGCTTACCCTTACCCTTACCCTTGCTTTTACCCTTAGGCTTACCCTTACCCTTACCCTTACCCTTACCCTTGCTTTTACCCTTAAGCTTACCCTTACCCTTACCCTTACCCTTACTCTTACCCTTACCCTTACCCTTACCCTTACCCTTGCTTTTACCCTTAGGCTTACCCTTACCTTTACCCTTACCCTTACCCTTACCCTTACCCTTACCCTTACCCTTACCCTTACCCTTACCCTTGCTTTTACCCTTAAGCTAACCCTTACCCTTACCCTTACCCTTACCCTTACCCTTAACCTTACCCTTACCCTTGCTTTTACCCTTAAGCTCACCCTTACCCTTACCCTTACCCTTACCCTTACACTTACCCTTACCCTGACCCTTACCCTTGCTTTTACCCTTAAGCTTATCCTTACCCTTACCCTTACCCTTAAGCTTACCCTTACCCTAACCCTTACCCTTACCCTTACCCTTACCCTTACCCTTGCTTTTACCCTTAAGCTTACCCTTACCCTTTCCCTTACCCTTACCCTTACCCTTGCTTTTACCCTTAAGCTTACCCTTACCCTTACCCTTACCCTTACCCTTACCCTTAAGCTTACCCTTACCCTTACCCTTACCCTTACCCTTACCCTTACCCTTACCCTTACCCTTGCTTTTACCCCTAAGCTTACCCTTACCCTTACCCTTACCCTTACCCTAACCCTTACCCTTAACCTTACCCTTACCCTTACCCTTACCCTTACCCTTACCCTTGCTTTTACCCTTAGGCTTACCCTTACCTTTACCCTTACCATTACCCTTACCCTTACCCTTACCCTTACCCTTACCCTTACCCTTACCATTGCTTTTACCCTTAAGCTTACCCTTACCCTTACCCTTACCCTTACCCTTACCCTTACCCTTACCCTTACCATTGCTTTTACCCTTAAGCTTACCCTTACCCTTACCCTTACCCTTACCCTTACCCTTACCCTTACCCTTACCCTTACCCTTACCCTTACCCTTGCTTTTACCCTTAAGCTTACCCTTAACCTTACCCTTACTCTTACCCTTACCCTTACCCTTACCCTTACCCTTGCTTTTACCCTTAAGCTTACCCTTACCCTTACCTTTACCCTTACCCTTACCCTTACCCTTACCCTTACCCTTACCCTTACCCTTACTCTTACCCTTACCCTTACCCTTGCTTTTACCCTTAGGCTTACCCTTACCTTTAGCCTTACCCTTACCCTTACCCTTACCCTTACCCTTACCCTTACCCTTGCTTTTACCCTTAAGCTTACCCTTACCCTTACCCTTACCCTTACCCTTGCTTTTACCCTTAAGCTTACCCTTACCCTTACCCTTACCCTTACACTTACCCTTGCTTTTACCCTTAGGCTTACCCTTACCCTTACCCTTACCCTTACCCTTAAGCTTACCCTTACCCTTACCCTTACCCTTACCCTTACCCTTACCCTTACCCTTACCCTTACCCTTACCCTTACCCTTACCCTTACCCTTACCCTTGCTTTTACCCTTAAGCTTACCCTTACCCTTACCCTTACCCTTACCCTTACCCTTACCCTTACCCTTACCCTTACCCTTACCCTTACCCTTGCCTTGACCCTTAGGCTTACCCTTAACTTTACCCTTACCCTTACCCTTACCCTTACCCTTGCTTTTACCCTTAAGCTTACCCTTACCCTTACCCTTACCCTTACCCTTACCCTTACCCTTACCCTTGCTTTTACCCTTAAGCTCACCCTTACCCTTACCCTTACCCTTACTCTTACCCTTGCTTTTACCCTTAGGCTTACCCTTACCCTTACCCTTACCCTTACCCTTGCTTTTACCCTTAAGCTTACCCTTACCCTTACCCTTACCCTTACCCTTACCCTTACCCTTACCCTTACCCTTACCCTTACCCTTACCCTTGCTTTTACCCTTAGGCTTAACCTTACCTTTACCCTTACCCTTACCCTTACCCTTACCCTTACCCTTACCCTTACCCTTACCCTTACCTTTACCCTTGCTTTTACCCTTAAGCTTACCCTTACCCTTACCCTTACCCTTACCCTTACCCTTACCCTTACCCTTACCCTTGCTTTTACCCTTAAGCTTACCCTTACCCTTACCCTTACCCTTACCCTCACCCTTACCCTTACCCTTACCCTTGCATATACCCTTAAGCTTACCCTTACCCTTACCCTTACCCTTACCCTTACCCTTACCCTTACCCTTACCCTTACCCTTACCCTTACCCTTGCTTTTACCCTTAGGCTTACCCTTACCTTTACCCTTGCTATTACCCTTAAGCTTACCCTTACACTTACCCTTGCTATTACCCTTAAGCTTACCCTTACCCTTACCCTTACCCTTACCCTTACCCTAACCCTTACCCTTGCTTTTACCCTTAAGCTTACCCTTACCCTTACCCTTACCCTTACCCTTACCCTTACCCTTACCCTTACCCTTACCCTTACCCTTGCTTTTACCCTTAAGCTTACCCTTACCCTTACCCTTACCCTTACCCTTACCCTTATCCTTACCCTTGCTTTTACCCTTAAGCTTACCCTTACCCTTACCCTTACCCTTACCCTTACCCTTACCCTTACCCTTACCCTTACCCTTGCTTTTACTCTTAGGCTTACCCTTACCTTTACCCTTACCCTTACAATTACCCTTACCCTCACCCTTACCCTTACCCTTGCTTTTACCCTTAAGCTTACCCTTACCCTTACCCTTACCCTTACCCTTACCCTTGCTTTTACCCTTAAGCTTACCCTTACCCTTACCCTTAACCTTACCCTTACCCTTGCTTTTACCCTTAGGCTTACCCTTACCCTTACCCTTACCCTTACCCTTGCTTTTACCCTTAAGCTTACCCTAACCCTTACCCTTACTCTTACCCTTACCCTTACCCTTACCCTTACCCTTACCCTTACCCTTACCCTTACCCTTACCCTTGCTTTTACCCTTAGGCTTACCCTTACCTTTACCCTTACCCTAACCCTTACCCTTACCCTTACCCTTACCCTTACCCTTGCTTTTACCCTTAAGCTTACCCTTACCCTTACCCTTACACTTACCCTTACCCTTACCCTTACCCTTACCCTTACCCTTACCCTTACCCTTACCCTTACCCTTACCCTTACCCTTACCCTTGCTTTTACCCTTAAGCTTACCCTTACCCTTACCCTTACCCTTACCCTTACCCTTACCCTTACCCTTACCCTTGCTTTTACCCTTAAGCTTACCCTTACCCTTACCCTTACCCTTACCCTTACCCTTACCCTTACCCTTACCCTTACCCTTACCCTTACCCTTAACCTTACCCTTACCCTTACCCTTGCTTTTACCCTTAGGCTTACCCTTACCTTTACCCTCACCCTTACCCTTACCCTTACCCTTACCCTTACCCTTGCTTTTACCCTTAAGCTTACCCTTACCCTTACCCTTACCCTTAAGCTTACCCTTACCCTTACCCTTACCCTTAACCTTACCCTTACCCTTACCCTTACCCTTACCCTTACCCTTACCCTTGCTTTCACCCTTAAGCTTACCCTTACCCTTACCCTTACCCTTACCCTTACCCTTGCTTTTACCCTTAAGCTTACCCTTACCCTTACCCTTACCCTTAAGCTTACCCTTACCCTTACCCTTACCCTTACCCTTACCCTTACCCTTACCCTTACCCTTACCCTTACCCTTAACCTTACCCTTACCCTTGCTTTTACCCTTAAGCTTACCCTTACCCTTACCCTTACCCTTACCCTTAAGCTTACCCTTACCCTTACCCTTACCCTTACCCTTACCCTTAACCTTACCCTTGCTTTTACCCTTAAGCTTACCCTTACCCTTACCCTTACCCTTACCCTTAAGCTTACCCTTACCCTTACCCTTACCCTTACCCTTACCCTTACCCTTGCTTTTACCCTTAAGCTTACCCTTACCCTTACCCTTACCCTTACCCTTAAGCTTACCCTTACCCTTACCCTTACCCTTACCCTTACCCTTACCCTTACCCTTAACCTTGCTTTTACCCTTAAGCTTACCCTTACCCTTACCCTTACCCTTACCCTTAAGCTTACCCTTACCCTTACCCTTACCCTTACCCTTACCCTTACCCTTACCCTTACCCTTACCCTTACCCTTACCCTTGCTTTTACCCTTAAGCTTACCCTTACCCTTACCCTTACCCTTACCCTTACCCTTACCCTTACCCTTACCCTTACCCTTACCCTTACCCTTACCCTTGCTTTTACCCTTAGGCTTACCCTTACCTTTACCCTTACCCTTACCCTTACCCTTACCCTTACCCTTGCTTTTACCCTTAAGCTTACCCTTACCCTTACCCTTACCCTTACCCTTACCCTTACCCTTACCCTTACCCTTACCCTTGCTTTTACCCTTAAGCTTACCCTTACCCTTACCCTTACCCTTACCCTTACCCTTGCTTTTACCCTTAGGCTTACCCTTACCCTTACCCTTACCCTTACCCTTGCTTTTACCCTGAAGCTTACCCTTACCCTTACCCTTACCCTTACCCTTACCCTTACCCTTACCTTTACCCTTACCCTTACCCTTACCCTTACCCTTACCCTTACCCTTACCCTTACCCTTACCCTTACCCTTACCCTTACCCTTACCCTTACCCTTGCTTTTACCCTTAGGCTTACCCTTACCTTTACCCTTACCCTTACCCATACCCATACCCTTACCCTTACCCTTGCTTTTACCCTTAAGCTTACCCTTACCCATACCCTTACCCTTACCCTTACCCTTACCCTTACCCTTACCCTTACCCTTACCCTTACCCTTGCTTTTACCCTTAAGCTTACCCTTACCCTTACCCTTACCCTTACCCTTACCCTTACCCTTACCCTTACCCTTACCCTTACCCTTACCCTCACCCTTGCTTTTACCCTTAAGCTTACCCTTACCCTAACCCTTACCCTTACCCTTACCCTTACCCTTGCTTTTACCCTTAGGCTTACCCTTACCCTTACCCTTACCCTTACCCTTGCTTTTACCCTTAAGCTTACCCTTACCCTTACCCTTACCCTTACTCTTACCCTTACCCTTACCCTTACCCTTACCCTTGCTTTTACCCTTAGGCTTACCCTTACCTTTACCCTTACCCTTACCCTTACCCTTACCCTTACCCTTACCCTTACCCTTACCCTTACCCTTGCTTTTACCCTTAAGCTTACCCTTACCCTTACCCTTACCCTTACCCTTACCCTTGCTTTTACCCTTAGGCTTACCCTTACCTTTACCCTTACCCTTACCCTTACCCTTACCCTTACCCTTACCCTTACCCTTGCTTTTACCCTTAAGCTTACCCTTACCCTTACCCTTACCCTTACCCTTACCCTTACCCTTACCCTTACCCTTACCTTTACCCTTACCCTTGCTTTTACCCTTAAGCTTACCCTTACCCTTACCCTTACCCTTACCCTTACCCTTGCTTTTACCCTTAGGCTTACCCTTACCCTTACCCTTACCCTTACCCTTGCTTTTACCCTTAAGCTTACCCTTACCCTTACCCTTACCCTTACCCTTACCCTTACCCTTACCCTTACCCTTACCCTTACCCTTACCCTTACCCTTACCCTTACCCTTACCCTTACCCTTACCCTTACCCTTACCCTTACCCTTACCCTTACCCTTACCCTTACCCTTACCCTTACCCTTACCCTTACCCTTACCCTTACCCTCACCCTTACCCTTACCCTTGCTTTTACCCTTAGGCTTACCCTTACCCTTGCTTTTACCCTTAGGCTTACCCTTACCTTTACCCTTACCCTTACCCTTACCCTTACCCTTACCCTTGCTTTTACCCTTAAGCTTACCCTTACCCTTACCCTTACCCTTACCCTTACCCTTACCCTTACCCTTACCCTTGCTTTTACCCTTAAGCTTACCCTTACCCTTACCCTTACCCTTACCCTTACCCTTACCCTTACCCTTACCCTTACCCTTACCCTTACCCTCACCCTTGCTTTTACCCTTAAGCTTACCCTTACCCTTACCCTTACCCTTACCCTTACACTTACCCTTGCTTTTACCCTTAGGCTTACCCTTACCCTTACCCTTACCCTTACCCTTGCTTTTACCCTTAAGCTTACCCTTACCCTTACCCTTACCCTTACTCTTACCCTTACCCTTACCCTTACCCTTACCCTTGCTTTTACCCTTAGGCTTACCCTTACCTTTACCCTTACCCTTACCCTTACCCTTACCCTTACCCTTACCCTTACCCTTACCCTTACCCTTACCCTTACCCTTGCTTTTACCCTTAAGCTTACCCTTACCCTTACCCTTACCCTTACCCTTACCCTTACCCTTACACTTACCCTTACCCTTACCCTTACCCTTACCCTTACCCTTACCCTTACCCTTGCTTTTACCCTTAAGCTCACCCTTACCCTTACCCTTACCCTTACCCTTACCCTTACCCTTACTCTTACCCTTACCCTTGCTTTTACCCTTAAGCTTACCCTTACCCTTACCCTTACCCTTACCCTTAAGCTTACCCTTACCCTTACCCTTACCCTTACCCTTACCCTTACCCTTACCCTTACCCTTGCTTTTACCCTTAAGCTTACCCTTACCCTTACCCTTACCCTTACCCTTACCCTTGCTTTTACCCTTAAGCTTACCCTTACCCTTACCCTTACCCTTACCCTTACCCTTACCCTTACCCTTACCCATACCCTTACCCTTACCCTTACCCTTGCTTTTACCCTTAGGCTTACCCTTACCTTTACCCTTACCATTACCCTTACCCTTACCCTTACCCTTACCCTTGCTTTTACCTTTAGGCTTACCCTTACCCTTACCCTTACCCTTACCCTTGCTTTTACCCTTAAGCTTACCCTTACCCTTACCCTTACCCTTACTCTTACCCTTACCCTTACCCTTACCCTTACCCTTGCTTTTACCCTTAGGCTTACCCTTACCTTTACCCTTACCCTTACCCTTACCCTTACCCTTACCCTTACCCTTACCCTTACCCTTACCCTTACCCTTACCCTTGCTTTTACCCTTAAGCTTACCCTTACCCTTACCCTTACCCTTACCCTTACCCTTACCCTTACACTTACCCTTACCCTTACCCTTACCCTTACCCTTACCCTTACCCTTACCCTTGCTTTTACCCTTAAGCTCACCCTTACCCTTACCCTTACCCTTACCCTTACCCTTACCCTTACTCTTACCCTTACCCTTGCTTTTACCCTTAAGCTTACCCTTACCCTTACCCTTACCCTTACCCTTAAGCTTACCCTTACCCTTACCCTTACCCTTACCCTTACCCTTACCCTTACCCTTGCTTTTACCCTTAAGCTTACCCTTACCCTTACCCTTACCCTTACCCTTACCCTTGCCCTTACCCTTACCCTTGCTTTTACCCTTAGGCTTACCCTTACCTTTACCCTTACCATTACCCTTACCCTTACCCTTACCCTTAAGCTTACCCTTACCCTTACCCTTACCCTTACCCTTACCCTTACCCTTACCCTTGCTTTTACCCTTAAGCTTACCCTTACCCTTACCCTTACCCTTACCCTTACCCTTACCCTTACCCTTACCCATACCCTTACCCTTACCCTTACCCTTGCTTTTACCCTTAGGCTTACCCTTACCTTTACCCTTACCATTACCCTTACCCTTACCCTTACCCTTACCCTTGCTTTTACCCTTAAGCTTACCCTTACCCTTACCCTTACCCTTACCCTTATACTTACCCTTACCCTTACCCTTACCCTTACCCTTACCCTTACCCTTACCCTTACCCTTACCCTTACCCTTACCCTTACCCTTACCCTTACCCTTACCCTTACCCTTACCCTTACCCTTACCCTTACCCTTACCCTTACCCTTACCCTTACCCTTACCCTTACCCTTACCCTCACCCTTACCCTTGCTTTTACCCTTAAGCTTACCCTTACCCTTACCCTTACCCTTACCCTTGCTTTTACCCTTAAGCTTACCCTTACCCTTACTCTTACCCCTACCCTTACCCTTACCCTTACCCTTACCCTTACCCTTACCCTTACCCTTGCTTTTACCTTTAGGCTTACCCTCACCTTTACCCTTACCCTTACCCTTACCCTTACCCTTACCCTTACCCTTACCCTTACCTTTGCTTTTACCCTTAAGCTTACCCTTACCCTTACCCTTACCCTTACCCTTAGCCTTACCCTTACCCTTGCTTTTACCCTTAAGCTTACCCTTACCCTTACCCTTACCCTTACCCTTACCCTTGCTTTTACCCTTAGGCTTACCCTTACCCTTACCCTTACCCTTACCCTTAAGCTTAGCCTTACCCTTACCCTTACCCTTACCCTTACCCTTACCCTTACCCTTACCCTTACCCTTACCCTTACCCTTACCCTTACCCTTACCCTTACCCTTACCCTTACTTAGGGTAAGGGTAAGGGTAAGCTTAAGGGTAAAAGCAAGGGTAAGGGTAAGGGTAAGGGTAAGGGTAAGGGTAAGGGTAAGGGTAAGGGTAAGGGTAAGCTTAAGGGTAAGGGTAAGGGTAAGGGTAAGGGTAAGCTTAAGGGTAAAAGCAAGGGTAAGGGTAAGGGTAAGGGTAAGGGTAAGGGTAAGCTTAAGGGTAAGGGTAAGGGTAAGGGTAAGGGTAAGCTTAAGGGTAAAAGCAAGGGTAAGGTTAAGGGTAAGGGTAAGGGTAATGGTAAGGGTAAGGGTAAGCTTATGGGTAAGGGTAAGGGTAAGGGTAAGGGTAAGCTTAAGGGTAAAAGCAAGGGTAAGGGTAAGGGTAAGGGTAAGGGTAAGTGTAAGGGTAAGGATAAGGGTAAGGGTAAGGGTAAGCTTAAGGGTAAGGGTAAGGGTAAGGGTAAGCTTAAGGGTAAAAGCAAGGGTAAGGGTAAGGGTAAGGGTAAGGGTAAGGGTAAGCTTAAGGGTAAAAGCAAGGGTAAGGGTAAGGGTAAGGGTAAGGGTAAGGGTAAGGGTAAGGGTAAGGGTAAGGGTAAGGGTAAGGGTAAGGGTAAGCTTAAGGGTAAGGGTAAGGGTAAGGGTAAGCTTAAGGGTAAAAGCAAGGGTAAGGGTAAGGGTAAGGGTAAGGGTAAGGGTAAAGGTAAGGGTAAGCCTAAGGGTAAAAGCAAGGGTAAGGGTAAGGGTAAGGGTAAGGGTAAGGGTAAGGGTAAGGGTAAGGGTAAGGGTAAGGGTAAGCTTAAGGGTAAAAGCAAGGGTAAGGGTAAGGGTAAGGGTAAGGGTAAGGGTAAGGGTAAGGGTAAGGGTAAGCTTAAGGGTAAAAGCAAGGGTAAGGGTAAGGGTAAGGGTAAGGGTAAGGGTAAGGGTAAGGGTAAGCCTAAGGGTAAAAGCAAGGGTAAGGGTAAGGGTAAGGGTAAGGGTAAGGGTAAGGTTAAGGGTAAGGGTAAGGGTAAGGGTAAGAGTAAGGGTAAGGGTAAGGGTAAGCTTAAGGGTAAAAGCAAGGGTAAGGGTAAGGGTAAGGGTAAGGGTAAGCCTAAGGGTAAAAGCAAGGGTAAGGGTAAGGTTAAGGGTAAGGGTAAGGGTAAGCTTAAGGGTAAAAGCAAGGGTAAGGGTAAGGGTAAGGGTAAGGGTAAGGGTAAGCTTAAGGGTAAAAGCAAGGGTAAGGGTAAGGGTGAGGGTAAGGGTGAGGGTAAGGGTAAGGGTAAAGGTAAGGGTAAGCCTAAGAGTAAAAGCAAGGGTAAGGGTAAGGGTAAGGGTAAGGGCAAGGGTAAGGGTAAGGGTAAGGGTAAGTGTAAGGGTAAGGGTAAGGGTGAGCTTAAGGGTAAAAGCAAGGGTAAGGATAAGGGTAAGGGTAAGGGTAAGGGTGAGGGTGAGGGTAAGGGTAAGGGTAAGGGTAAGGGTAAGGGTAAGCTTAAGGGTAAAAGCAAGGGTAAGGGTAAGGGTAAGGGTAAGGGTAAGGGTAAGCTTACCCTTACCCTTACCCTTACCCTTACACTTACCCTTGCTTTTACCCTTAGGCTTACCCTTACCCTTACCCTCACCCTTACCCTTAAGCTTACCCTTACACTTACCCTCACCCTTACCCTTACCCTTACCCTTACCCTTACCCTTACCCTTACCCTTGCTTTTACCCTTAAGCTTACCCTTACCCTTAACCTTACCCTTACCCTTACCCTTACCCTTACCCTTACCCTTACCCTTACCCTTGCTTTGACCCTTAGGCTTACCCTTACCTTTACCCTTACCCTTACCCTTACCCTTACCCTTACCCTTACCCTTACCCTTACCCTTACCCTTACCCTTACCCTTGCTTTTACCCTTAAGCTTACCCTTACCCTTACCCTTACCCTTACCCTTACCCTTACCCTTACCCTTACCCTTGCTTTTACCCTTAAGCTTACCCTTACCCTTACCCTTACCCTTACCCTTACCCTTGCTTTTACCCTTAGGCTTACCCTTACCCTTACCCTTACCCTTACCCTTGCTTTTACCCTTAAGCTTACATTTACCCTTACCCTTACCCTTACCCTTACCCTTACCCTTACCCTTACCCTTACCCTTACCCTTACCCTTACCCTTACCCTTACCCTTACCCTTACCCTTACCCTTACCCTTGCTTTTACCCTTAGGCTTAACCTTACCTTTACCCTTACCCTTACCCTTACCCTTACCCTTACCCTTACCCTTACCCTTACCCTTACCCTTACCCTTACCCTTGCTTTTACCCTTAAGCTTACCCTTACCCTTACCCTTACCCTTACCCTTACCCTTACCCTTACCCTTGCTTTTACCCTTAAGCTTACCCTTACCCTTACCCTTACCTTTACCCTCACCCTTACCCTTACCCTTACCCTTGCTTATACCCTTAAGCTTACCCTTACCCTTACCCTTACCCTTACCCTTACCCTTACCCTTACCCTTACCCTTACCCTTACCCTTACCCTTACCCTTACCCTTACCCTTACCCTCGCTTTTACCCTTAGGCTTACTCTTACCTTTACCCTTACCCTTACCCTTACCCTTACCCTTACCCTTACCCTTACCCTTACCCTTACCCTTACCCTTGCTTTTACCCTTAAGCTTACCCTTACCCTTACCCTTACCCTTACCCTTACCCTTACCCTTACCCTAACCCTTACCCTTGCTTTTACCCTTAAGCTTACCCTTACCCTTACCCTTACCCTTACCCTTACCCTTACCCTTACCCTTACCCTTACCCTTACCCTTACCCTTACCCTTACCCTTACACTTGCTTTTACCCTTAAGCTTACCCTTACCCTTACCCTTACCCTTACCCTTACCCTTACCCTTACCCTTATCCTTACCCTTGATTTTACCCTTAAGCTTACCCTTACCCTTACCCTTACCCTTACCCTTACCCTTACCCTTACCCTTACCCTTACCCTTACCCTTGCTTTTACTCTTTGGCTTACCCTTACCTTTACCCTTACCCTTACCCTTACCCTTACCCTTACCCTCACCCTTACCCTTACCCTTGCTTTTACCCTTAAGCTTACCCTTACCCTTACCCTTACCCTTACCCTTACCCTTGCTTTTACCCTTAAGCTTACCCTTACCCTTACCCTTAACCTTACCCTTACCCTTGCTTTTACCCTTAGGCTTACCCTTACCCTTACCCTTACCCTTACCCTTGCTTTTACCCTTAAGCTTACCCTTACCCTTACCCTTACTCTTACCCCTACCCTTACCCTTACCCTTACCCTTACCCTTACCCTTACCCTTACCCTTACCCTTGCTTTTACCCTTAGGCTTACCCTTACCTTTACCCTTACCCTATCCCTTACCCTTACCCTTACCCTTACCCTTACCCTTGCTTTTACCCTTAAGCTTACCCTTACCCTTACCCTAACCCTTACCCTTACCCTTACCCTTACCCTTACCCTTACCCTTACCCTTACCCTTGCTTTTACCCTTAAGCTTACCCTTACCCTTACCCTTACCCTTACCCTTACCCTTACCCTTACCCTTACCCTTGCTTTTACCCTTAAACTTACCCTTACACTTACCCTTACCCTTACCCTTACCCTTACCCTTACCCTTACCCTTACCCTTACCCTTACCCTTGCTTTTACCCTTAGGCTTACCCTTACCTTTACCCTTACCCTTACCCTTACCCTCACCCTTACCCTTGCTTTTACCCCTAAGCTTACCCTTACCCTTACCCTTACCCTTAAGCTTACCCTTACCCTTACCCTTACCCTTACCCTTACCCTTACCCTTACCCTTACCCTTACCGTTGCTTTTACCCTTAGGCTTACCCTTACCCTTACCCTTACCCTTACCCTTGCTTTTACCCTTAAGCTTACCCTTACCCTACCCTTACCCTTAAGCTTACCCTTACCCTTACCCTTACCCTTACCCTTACCCTTACCCTTACCCTTACCCTTACCCTTACCCTTACCCTTACCCTTACCCTTGCTTTTACCCTTAAGCTTACCCTTACCCTTACCCTTACCCTTACCCTCAAGCTTACCCTTACCCTTACCCTTACCCTTACCCTTAACCTTACCCTTGCTTTTACCCTTAAGCTTACCCTTACCCTTACCATTACCCTTACCCTTAAGCTTACCCTTACCCTTACCCTTACCCTTACCCTTACCCTTGCTTTTACCCTTAAGCTTACCCTTACCCTTACCCTTACCCTTACCCTTAAGCTTACCCTTACCCTTACCCTTACCCTTACCCTTACCCTTACCCTTACCCTTACCCTTACCTTGCTTTTACCCTTAAGCTTACCCTTACCCTTACCCTAAGTAAGGGTAAGGGTAAGGGTAAGGGTAAGGGTAAGGGTAAGGGTAAGGGTAAGGGTAAGGGTAAGCTTAAGGGTAAAAGCAAGGGTAAGGGTAAGGGTAAGGGTAAGGGTAAGGGTAAGGGTAAGGGTAAGGGTAAGGGTAAGGGTAAGGGTAAGGGTAAGGGTAAGGGTAAGGGTAAGGGTAAGCTTAAGGGTAAGGGTAAGGGTAAGGGTAAGGGTAAGCCTAAGGGTAAAAGCAAGGGTAAGGGTAAGGGTAAGGGTAAGGGTAAGCTTAAGGGTAAAAGCAAGGGTAAGGGTAAGGCTAAGGGTAAGGGTAAGGGTAAGGGTAAGGGTAAGCTTAAGGGTAAAAGCAAGGGTAAGGGTAAGGGTAAGGGTAAGGGTAAGGGTAAGGGTAAAGGTGAGGGTAAGCCTAAGGGTAAAAGCAAGGGTAAGGGTAAGGGTAAGGGTAAGGGTAAGGGTAAGGGTAAGGGTAAGGGTAAGGGTAAGGGTAAGGGTAAGGGTAAGGGTAGGGGTAAGAGTAAGGGTAAGGGTAAGCTTAAGGGTAAAAGCAAGGGTAAGGGTAAGGGTAAGGGTAAGGGTAAGGGTAAGGGTAAGGGTAAGGGTAAGCTTAAGGGTAAAAGCAAGGGTAAGGGTAAGGGTAAGGGTAAGGGTAAGGGTAAGGGTAAGGGTAAGGGTAAGGGTAAGGGTAAGGGTAAGGGTAAGGGTAAGGGTAAGGGTAAGGGTAAGGGTAAGGGTAAGGGTAAGGGTAAGGGTAAGGGTAAGGGTAAGGGTAAGGGTAAGGGTAAGGGTAAGGGTAAGCTTAAGGGTAAAAGCAAGGGTAAGGGTAAGGGTAAGGGTAAGGGTAAGGGTAATGGTAAGGTTAAAGGTAAGGGTAAGCCTAAGGGTAAAAGCAAGGGTAAGGGTAAAGGTAAGGGTAAGGGTAAGGGTAAGGGTAAGGGTAAGGGTAAGGGTAAGGGTAAGGTTAAGGGTAAGGGTAAGCTTAAGGGTAAAAGCAAGGGTAAGGGTAAGGGTAAGGGTAAGGGTAAGGGTAAGGGTAAGGGTAAGGGTAAGCTCAAGGGTAAGGGTAAGGGTAAGGGTAAGGGTAAGCGTAAGGGTAAAAGCAAGGGTAAGGGTAAGGGTAAGGGTAAGGGTAAGGGTAAGCTTAAGGGTAAAAGCAAGGGTAAGGGTAAGGGTAAGGGTAAGGGTAAGGGTAAGGGTAAGCTTAAGGGTAAGGGTAAGGGTAAGGGTAAGGGTAAGCTTAAGGGTAAAAGCAAGGGTAAAGGTAAGAGTAAGGGTAAGGGTAAGGGTAAGGGTAAGGGTAAGGGTAAGGGTAAGGGTGAGCTTAAGGGTAAAAGCAAGGGTAAGGGTAAGGGTAAGGGTAAGGGTATGGGTAAGGGTAAGGGTAAGGGTAAGGGTAAGCTTAAGGGTAAAAGCAAGGGGGTAAGGGTAAGGGTAAGGGTAAGGGTAAGGGTAAGGGTAAGGGTAAGGGTAAGGGTAAGGGTAAAGGTAAGGGTAAGCCTAAGGGTAAAAGCAAGGGTAAGGGTAAGGGTAAGGGTAAGGGTAAGAGTAAGGGTAAGGGTAAGGGTAAGGGTAAGCTTAAGGGTAAAAGCAAGGGTAAGGGTAAGGGTAAGGGTAAGGGTAAGCCTAAGGGTAAAAGCAAGGGTAAGGGTAAGGGTAAGGGTAAGGGTAAGGGTAAGCTTAAGGGTAAAAGCAAGGGTAAGGGTAAGGGTAAGGGTAAGGGTAAGGGTAAGGGTAAGGGTAAGGGTAAGCTTAAGGGTAAAAGCAAGGGTGAGGGTAAGGGTAAGGGTAAGGGTAAGGGTAAGGGTAAGGGTAAGGGTAAGGGTAAGGGTAAGGGTAAGGGTAAGGGTAAGGGTAAGGGTAAGGGTAAGCTTAAGGGTAAAAGCAAGGGTATGGGTAAGGGTAAGGGTAGGGGTAAGGGTAAGGGTAAGGGTAAGGGTAAGGGTAAGCTTAAGGGTAAAAGCAAGGGTAAGGGTAAGGGTAAGGGTAAGGGTAAGGGTAAGGGTAAGGGTAAAGGTAAGGGTAAGCCTAAGGGTAAAAGCAAGGGTAAGGGTAAGGGTAAGGGTAAGGGTAATTGTAAGGGTAAGGGTAAGGGTAAGGGTAAGGGTAAGGGTAAGGGTAAGGGTAAGGGTAAGGGTAAGGGTAAGGGTAAGGGTAAGGGTAAGCTTAAGGGTAAAAGCAAGGGTAAGGGTAAGGGTAAGGGTAAGGGTAAGCCTAAGGGTAAAAGCAAGGGTAAGGGTAAGGGTAAGGGTAAGGGTAAGGGTAAGCTTAAGGGTAAAAGCAAGGGTAAGGGTAAGGGTAAGGGTAAGGGTAAGGGTAAGGGTAAGGGTAAGGGTAAGCTTAAGGGTAAAAGCAAGGGTAAGGGTAAGGGTAAGGGTAAGGGTAAGGGTAAAGGTAAGGGTAAGCCTAAGGGTAAAAGCAAGGGTAAGGGTAAGGGTAAGGGTAAGGGTAAGGGTAAGGGTAAGGGTAAGCTTAAGGGTAAAAGCAAGGGTAAGGGTAAGTGTAAGGGTAAGGGTAAGGGTAAGGGTATGGGTAAGGGTAAGCTTAAGGGTAAGGGTAAGGGTAAGGGTAAGGGTAAGCTTAAGGGTAAAAGCAAGGGTAAGGGTAAGGGTAAGGGTAAGGGTAAGCTTAAGGGTTAAAGCAAGGGTAAGGGTAAGGGTAAGGGTAAGGGTAAGGGTAAGCTTAAGGGTAAGGGTAAGGGTAAGGGTAAGGGTAAGCTTAAGGGTAAAAGCAAGGGTAAGGGTAAGGGTAAGGGTAAGGGTAAGGGTAAGCTTAAGGGTAAGGGTAAGGGTAAGGGTAAGGGTAAGCTTAAGGGTAAAAGCAAGGGTAAGGTTAAGGGTAAGGGTAAGGGTAAGGGTAAGGGTAAGGGTAAGGGTAAGGGTAAGAGTAAGCTTAAGGGTAAGGGTAAGGGTAAGGGTAAGGGTAAGCTTAAGGGTAAAAGCAAGGGTAAGGGTAAGGGTAAGGGTAAGGGTAAGGGTAAGGGTAAGGGTAAGGGTAAGGGTAAGGGTAAGGGTAAGGGTAAGGGTAAGGGTAAGGGTAAGGGTAAGCTTAAGGGTAAGGGTAAGGGTAAGGGTAAGCTTAAGGGTAAAAGCAAGGGTAAGGGTAAGGGTAAGGGTAAGGGTAAGGGTAAAGGTAAGGGTAAGCCTAAGGGTAAAAGCAAGGGTAAGGGTAAGCGTAAGGGTAAGGGTAAGGGTAAGGGTAAGGGTAAGGGTAAGGGTAAGGGTAAGGGTAAGGGTAAGGGTAAGCTTAAGGGTAAAAGCAAGGGTAAGGGTAAGGGTAAGGGTAAGGGTAAGGGTAAGGGTAAGGGTAAGGGTGAGCTTAAGGGTAAAAGCAAGGGTAAGGGTAAGGGTAAGGGTAAGGGTAAGGGTAAGGGTAAGGGTAAGGGTAAGGGTAAGGGTAAGGGTAAGCTTAAGGGTAAAAGCAAGGGTAAGGGTAAGGGTAAGGGTAATTGTAAGGGTAAGGGTTAGGGTAAGGGTAAAGGTAAGGGTAAGCCTAAGGGTAAAAGCAAGGGAAAGGGTAAGGGTAAGGGTAAGGGTAAGGGTAAGGGTAAGGGTAAGGGTAAGGGTAAGGGTAAGGGTAAGGGTAAGAGTAAGGGTAAGGGTAAGGGTAAGCTTAAGGGTAAAAGCAAGGGTAAGGGTAAGGGTAAGGGTAAGGGTAAGCCTAAGGGTAAAAGCAAGGGTAAGGGTAAGGTTAAGGGTAAGGGTAAGGGTAAGCTTAAGGGTAAAAGCAAGGGTAAGGGTAAGGGTAAGGGTAAGGGTAAGGGTAAGCTTAAGGGTAAAAGCAAGGGTAAGGGTAAGGGTGAGGGTGAGGGTAAGGGTAAGGGTAAGGGTAAAGGTAAGGGTAAGCCTAAGAGTAAAAGCAAGGGTAAGGGTAAGTGTAAGGGTAAGGGTAAGGGTAAGGGTAAGGGTAAGGGTAAGGGTAAGGGTAAGGGTAAGGGTAAGGGTAAGGGTAAGGGTAAGGGTAAGCTTAAGGGTAAAAGCAAGGGTAAGGATAAGGGTAAGGGTAAGGGTAAGGGTAAGGGTAAGGGTAAGGGTAAGGGTAAGGGTAAGGGTAAGGGTAAGGGTAAGGGTAAGCTTAAGGGTAAAAGCAAGGGTAAGGGTAAGGGTAAGGGTAAGGGTAAGGGTAAGGGTAAGGGTAAGGGTAAGGGTAAGGGTAAGGGTAAGCTTAAGGGTAAAAGCAAGGGTAAGGGTTAGGGTAAGGGTAAGGGTAAGGGTAAGGGTAAGGGTAAGCTTAAGGGTAAAAGCAAGGGTAAGGGTAAGGGTAAGGGTAAGGGTAAGGGTAAGGGTAAGGGTAAGGGTAAAGGTAAGGGTAAGCTTAAGGGTAAAAGCAAGGGTAAGGGTGAGGGTAAGGGTAAGGGTAAGGGTAAGGGTAAGGGTAAGGGTAAGGGTAAGGGTAAGGGTAAGGGTAAGGGTAAGGGTAAGGGAGAGGGTAAGGGTAAGCTTAAGGGTAAAAGCAAGGGTAAGGGTAAGGGTAAGGGTAAGGGTAAGGGTAAGGGTAAGGGTAAGGGTAAGGGTAAGGGTAAGGGTAAGGGTAAGGGTAAGGGTAAGGGTAAGGGTAAGGGTAAGGGTAAGGGTAAGGGTAAGGGTAAGGGTAAGGGTAAGGGTAAGCTTAAGGGTAAGGGTAAGGGTAAGGGTAAGGGTAAGCCTAAGGGTAAAAGCAAGGGTAAGGGTAAGGGTAAGGGTAAGGGTAAGCTTAAGGGTAAGAGCAAGGGTAAGGGTAAGGCTAAGGGTAAGGGTAAGGGTAAGGGTAAGGGTAAGCTTAAGGGTAAAAGCAAGGGTAAGGGTAAGGGTAAGGGTAAGGGTAAGGGTAAGGGTAAGGGTAAGGGTAAAGGTGAGGGTAAGCCTAAGGGTAAAAGCAAGGGTAAGGGTAAGGGTAAGGGTAAGGGTAAGGGTAAGGGTAAGGGTAAGGGTAAGGGTAGGGGTAAGAGTAAGGGTAAGGGTAAGCTTAAGGGTAAAAGCAAGGGTAAGGGTAAGGGTAAGGGTAAGGGTAAGGGTAAGGGTAAGGGTAAGGGTAAGCTTAAGGGTAAAAGCAAGGGTAAGGGTAAGGGTAAGGGTAAGGGTAAGGGTAAGGGTAAGGGTAAGGGTAAGGGTAAGGGTAAGGGTAAGGGTAAGGGTAAGGGTAAGGGTAAGGGTAAGGGTAAGGGTAAGGGTAAGGGTAAGGGTAAGGGTAAGGGTAAGCTTAAGGGTAAAAGCAAGGGTAAGAGTAAGGGTAAGGGTAAGGGTAAGGGTAAGGGTAATGGTAAGGGTAAAGGTAAGGGTAAGCCTAAGGGTAAAAGCAAGGGTAAGGGTAAGGGTAAGGGTAAGGGTAAGGGTAAGGGTAAGGGTAAGGGTAAGGGTAAGGGTAAGGGTAAGCTTAAGGGTAAAAGCAAGGGTAAGGGTAAGGGTAAGGGTAAGGGTAAGGGTAAGGGTAAGGGTAAGGGTAAGGGTAAGGGTAAGGGTAAGGGTAAGCTTAAGGGTAAGGGTAAGGGTAAGGGTAAGTGTAAGCGTAAGGGTAAAAGCAAGGGTAAGGGTAAGGGTAAGGGTAAGGGTAAGGGTAAGCTTAAGGGTAAAAGCAAGGGTAAGGGTAAGGGTAAGGGTAAGGGTAAGGGTAAGGGTAAGGGTAAGGGTAAGCTTAAGGGTAAGGGTAAGGGTAAGGGTAAGGGTAAGCTTAAGGGTAAAAGCAAGGGTAAGGGTAAGAGTAAGGGTAAGGGTAAGGGTAAGGGTAAGGGTAAGGGTGAGGGTGAGCTTAAGGGTAAAAGCAAGGGTAAGGGTAAGGGTAAGGGTAAGGGTAAGGGTAAGGGTAAGGGTAAGGGTAAGGGTAAGGGTAAGCTTAAGGGTAAAAGCAAGGGTAAGGGTAAGGGTAAGGGTAAGGGTAAGGGTAAGGGTAAGGGTAAGGGTAAGGGTAAGGGTAAGGGTAAGGGTAAAGGTAAGGGTAAGCCTAAGGGTAAAAGCAAGGGTAAGGGTAAGGGTAAGGGTAAGGGTAAGAGTAAGGGTAAGGGTAAGGGTAAGGGTAAGCTTAAGGGTAAAAGCAAGGGTAAGGGTAAGGGTAAGGGTAAGGGTAAGCCTAAGGGTAAAAGCAAGGGTAAGGGTAAGGGTAAGGGTAAGGGTAAGGGTAAGCTTAAGGGTAAAAGCAAGGGTAAGGGTAAGGGTAAGGGTAAGGGTAAGGGTAAGGGTAAGCTTAAGGGTAAAAGCAAGGGTGAGGGTAAGGGTAAGGGTAAGGGTAAGGGTAAGGGTAAGGGTAAGGGTAAGGGTAAGGGTAAGGGTAAGGGTAAGGGTAAGGGTAAGCTTAAGGGTAAAAGCAAGGGTAAGGGTAAGGGTAAGGGTAAGGGTGAGGGTAAGGGTAAGGGTAAGGGTAAGGGTAAGGGTAAGCTTAAGGGTAAAAGCAAGGGTAAGGGTAAGGGTAAGGGTAAGGGTAAGGGTAAAGGTAAGGGTAAGCCTAAGGGTAAAAGCAAGGGTAAGGGTAAGGGTAAGGGTAAGGGTAAGGGTAAGGGTAAGGGTAAGGGTAAGGGTAAGGGTAAGGGTAAGGGTAAGGGTAAGGGTAAGGGTAAGGGTAAGGGTAAGGGTAAGGGTAAGGGTAAGGGTAAGGGTAAGGGTAAGGGTAAGGGTAAGGGTAAGAGTAAGGGTAAGGGTAAGGGTAAGGATAAGCTTAAGGGTAAAAGCAAGGGTAAGGGTCAGGGTAAGGGTAAGGGTAAGCCTAAGGGTAAAAGCAAGTGTAAGGGTAAGGGTAAGGGTAAGGGTAAGGGTAAGCTTAAGGGTAAAAGCAAGGGTAAGGGTAAGGGTAAGGGTAAAGGTAAGGGTAAGGGTAAGGGTAAGCTTAAGGGTAAAAGCAAGGGTAAGGGTAAGGGTAAGGGTAAGGGTAAGGGTAAGGGTAAGGGTAAGGGTAAGGGTAAAGGTAAGGGTAAGCCTAAGGGTAAAAGCAAGGGTAAGGGTAAGGGTAAGGGTAAGGGTAGGGGTAAGGGTAAGGGTAAGGGTAAGGGTAAGGGTAAGGGTAAGCTTAAGGGTAAAAGCAAGGGTAAGGGTAAGGGTAAGGGTAAGGGTAAGGGTAAGGGTAAGGGTAAGGGTATGGGTAAGGGTAAGGGTAAGGGTAAGCTTAAGGGTAAGGGTAAGGGTAAGGGTAAGGGTAAGCTTAAGGGTAAAAGCAAGGGTAAGGGTAAGGGTAAGGGTAAGGGTAAGCTTAAGGGTAAAAGCAAGGGTAAGGGTAAGGGTAAGGGTAAGGGTAAGGGTAAGGGTAAGGGTAAGGGTAAGCTTAAGGGTAAGGGTAAGGGTAAGGGTAAGGGTAAGCTTAAGGGTAAAAGCAAGGGTAAGGGTAAGGGTAAGGGTAAGGGTAAGGGTAAGCTTAAGGGTAAGGGTAAGGGTAAGGGTAAGGGTAAGCTTAAGGGTAAAAGCAAGGGTAAGGTTAAGGGTAAGGGTAAGGGTAAGGGTAAGGGTAAGGGTAAGGGTAAGCTTAAGGGTAAGGGTAAGGGTAAGGGTAAGGGTAAGCTTAAGGGTAAAAGCAAGGGTAAGGGTAAGGGTAAGGGTAAGGGTAAGGGTAAGGGTAAGGTTAAGGGTAAGGGTAAGGGTAAGGGTAAGGGTAAGGGTAAGGGTAAGGGTAAGGGTAAGCTTAAGGGTAAGGGTAAGGGTAAGGGTGAGCTTAAGGGTAAAAGCAAGGGTAAGGGTAAGGGTAAGGGTAAGGGTAAGGGTAAGCTTAAGGGTAAAAGCAAGGGTAAGGGTAAGGGTAAGGGTAAGGGTAAGGGTAAGGGTAAGGGTAAGGGTAAGGGTAAGGGTAAGGGTAAGGGTAAGGGTAAGCTTAAGGGTAAGGGTAAGGGTAAGGGTAAGCTTAAGGGTAAAAGCAAGGGTAAGGGTAAGGGTAAGGGTAAGGGTAAGGGTAAAGGTAAGGGTAAGCCTAAGGGTAAAAGCAAGGGTAAGGGTAAGGGTAAGGGTAAGGGTAAGGGTAAGGGTAAGGGTAAGGGTAAGGGTAAGGGTAAGGGTAAGGGTAAGGGTAAGCTTAAGGGTAAAAGCAAGGGTAAGGGTAAGGGTAAGGGTAAGGGTAAGGGTAAGGGTAAGGGTAAGCTTAAGGGTAAAAGCAAGGGTAAGGGTAAGGGTAAGGGTAAGGGTAAGGGTAAGGGTAAGGGTAAGGGTAAGGGTAAGGGTAAGGGTAAGGGTAAGGGTAAGCTTAAGGGTAAAAGCAAGGGTAAGGGTAAGGGTAAGGGTAAGGGTAAGGGTAAGGGTAAGGGTTAGGGTAAGGGTAAAGGTAAGGGTAAGCCTAAGGGTAAAAGCAAGGGTAAGGGTAAGGGTAAGGGTAAGGGTAAGGGTAAGGGTAAGAGTAAGGGTAAGGGTAAGGGTAAGCTTAAGGGTAAAAGCAAGGGTAAGGGTAAGGGTAAGGGTAAGGGTAAGCCTAAGGGTAAAAGCAAGGGTAAGGGTAAGGTTAAGGGTAAGGGTAAGGGTAAGCTTAAGGGTAAAAGCAAGGGTAAGGGTAAGGGTAAGGGTAAGGGTAAGGGTAAGCTTAAGGGTAAAAGCAAGGGTAAGGGTAAGGGTGAGGGTGAGGGTAAGGGTGAGGGTAAGGGTGAGGGTAAGGGTAAGGGTAAGGGTAAGGGTAAAGGTAAGGGTAAGCCTAAGAGTAAAAGCAAGGGTAAGGGTAAGGGTAAGGGTAAGGGTAAGGGTAAGGGTAAGGGTAAGGGTAAGGGTAAGGTAAGGGTAAGGGTAAGGGTAAGGGTAAGGGTAAGCTTAAGGGTAAAAGCAAGGGTAAGGATAAGGGTAAGGGTAAGGGTAAGGGTAAGGGTAAGGGTAAAGGTAAGGGTAAGGGTAAGGGTAAGGGTAAGCTTAAGGGTAAAAGCAAGGGTAAGGGTAAGGGTAAGGGTAAGGGTAAGGGTAAGGGTAAGGGTAAGGGTAAGGGTAAGGGTAAGGGTAAGGGTAAGCTTAAGGGTAAAAGCAAGGGTAAGGGTTAGGGTAAGGGTAAGGGTAAGGGTAAGGGTAAGGGTAAGCTTAAGGGTAAAAGCAAGGGTAAGGGTAAGGGTAAGGGTAAGGGTAAGGGTAAGGGTAAGGGTAAGCTTAAGGGTTAAAGCAAGGGTAAGGGTAAGGGTAAGGGTAAGGGTAAGGGTAAGGGTAAGGGTAAGGGTAAGGGTAAGGGTAAGGGTAAGGGTAAGGGTAAGGGTAAGAGTAAGGGTAAGGGTAAGCTTAAGGGTAAGGGTAAGGGTAAGGGTAAGGGTAAGCGTAAGGGTAAAAGCAAGGGTAAGGGTAAGGGTAAGGGTAAGGGTAAGGGTAAGCTTAAGGGTAAAAGCAAGGGTAAGGGTAAGGGTAAGGGTAAGGGTAAGGGTAAGGGTAAGGGTAAGCTTAAGGGTAAGGGTAAGGGTAAGGGTAAGGGTAAGCTTAAGGGTAAAAGCAAGGGTAAGGGTAAGAGTAAGGGTAAGGGTAAGGGTAAGGGTAAGGGTAAGGGTAAGGGTGAGCTTAAGGGTAAAAGCAAGGGTAAGGGTAAGGGTAAGGGTAAGGGTAAGGGTAAGGGTAAGGGTAAGGGTAAGGGTAAGGGTAAGCTTAAGGGTAAAAGCAAGGGTAAGGGTAAGGGTAAGGGTAAGGGTAAGGGTAAGGGTAAGGGTAAGGGTAAGGGTAAGGGTAAGGGTAAAGGTAAGGGTAAGCCTAAGGGTAAAAGCAAGGGTAAGGGTAAGGGTAAGGGTAAGGGTAAGAGTAAGGGTAAGGGTAAGGGTAAGGGTAAGCTTAAGGGTAAAAGCAAGGGTAAGGGTAAGGGTAAGGGTAAGGGTAAGCCTAAGGGTAAAAGCAAGGGTAAGGGTAAGGGTAAGGGTAAGGGTAAGCTTAAGGGTAAAAGCAAGGGTAAGGGTAAGGGTAAGGGTAAGGGTAAGGGTAAGCTTAAGGGTAAAAGCAAGGGTGAGGGTAAGGGTAAGGGTAAGGGTAAGGGTAAGGGTAAGGGTAAGGGTAAGGGTAAGGGTAAGGGTAAGCTTAAGGGTAAAAGCAAGGGTAAGGGTAAGGGTAAGGGTGAGGGTAAGGGTAAGGGTAAGGGTAAGGGTAAGGGTAAGCTTAAGGGTAAAAGCAAGGGTAAGGGTAAGGGTAAGGGTAAGGGTAAGGGTAAGGGTAAGGGTAAGGGTAAGGGTAAGGGTAAGGGTAAGGGTAAGGGTAAGGGTAGGCTTAAGGGTAAAAGCAAGGGTAAGGGTAAGGGTAAGGGTAAGGGTAAGCCTAAGGGTAAAAGCAAGGGTAAGGGTAAGGGTAAGGGTAAGGGTAAGGGTAAGCTTAAGGGTAAAAGCAAGGGTAAGGGTAAGGGTAAGGGTAAGGGTAAGGGTAAGGGTAAGGGTAAGCTTAAGGGTAAAAGCAAGGGTAAGGGTAAGGGTAAGGGTAAGGGTAAGGGTAAGGGTAAGGGTAAAGGTAAGGGTAAGCCTAAGGGTAAAAGCAAGGGTAAGGGTAAGGGTAAGGGTAAGGGTAAGGGTAAGGGTAAGGGTAAGGGTAAGGGTAAGGGTAAGGGTAAGCTTAAGGGTAAAAGCAAGGGTAAGGGTAAGGGTAAGGGTAAGGGTAAGGGTAAGGGTAAGGGTAAGGGTAAGGGTAAGGGTAAGGGTAAGCTTAAGGGTAAGGGTGAGGGTAAGGGTAAGGGTAAGCTTAAGGGTAAAAGCAAGGGTAAGGGTAAGGGTAAGGGTAAGGGTAAGCTTAAGGGTAAAAGCAAGGGTAAGGGTAAGGGTAAGGGTAAGGGTAAGGGTAAGGGTAAGGGTAAGGGTAAGGGTAAGCTTAAGGGTAAGGGTAAGGGTAAGGGTAAGGGTAAGCTTAAGGGTAAAAGCAAGGGTAAGGGTAAGGGTAAGGGTAAGGGTAAGCTTAAGGGTAAGGGTAAGGGTAAGGGTAAGGGTAAGCTTAAGGGTAAAAGCAAGGGTAAGGTTAAGGGTAAGGGTAAGGGTAAGGGTAAGGGTAAGGGTAAGGGTAAGCTTAAGGGTAAGGGTAAGGGTAAGGGTAAGGGTAAGCTTAAGGGTAAAAGCAAGGGTAAGGGTAAGGGTAAGGGTAAGGGTAAGGGTAAGGGTAAGGGTAAGGGTAAGGGTAAGGGTAAGGGTAAGGGTAAGCTTAAGGGTAAGGGTAAGGGTAAGGGTAAGCTTAAGGGTAAAAGCAAGGGTAAGGGTAAGGGTAAGGGTAAGGGTAAGGGTAAGGGTAAGCTTAAGGGTAAAAGCAAGGGTAAGGGTAAGGGTAAGGGTAAGGGTAAGGGTAAGGGTAAGGGTAAGGGTAAGGGTAAGGGTAAGGGTAAGGGTAAGGGTAAGGGTAAGGGTAAGCTTAAGGGTAAGGGTAAGGGTAAGGGTAAGCTTAAGGGTAAAAGCAAGGGTAAGGGTAAGGGTAAGGGTAAGGGTAAAGGTAAGGGTAAGCCTAAGGGTAAAAGCAAGGGTAAGGGTAAGGGTAAGGGTAAGGGTAAGGGTAAGGGTAAGGGTAAGGGTAAGGGTAAGCTTAAGGGTAAAAGCAAGGGTAAGGGTAAGGGTAAGGGTAAGGGTAAGGGTAAGGGTAAGGGTAAGGGTAAGGGTAAGCTTAAGGGTAAAAGCAAGGGTAAGGGTAAGGGTAAGGGTAAGGGTAAGGGTAAGGGTAAGGGTAAGGGTAAGGGTAAGGGTAAGGGTAAAGGTAAGGGTAAGCCTAAGGGTAAAAGCAAGGGTAAGGGTAAGGGTAAGGGTAAGGGTAAGAGTAAGGGTAAGGGTAAGGGTAAGGGTAAGCTTAAGGGTAAAAGCAAGGGTAAGGGTAAGGGTAAGGGTAAGGGTAAGGGTAAGCTTAAGGGTAAAAGCAAGGGTAAGGGTAAGGGTAAGGGTAAGGGTAAGGGTAAGGGTAAGCTTAAGGGTAAAAGCAAGGGTGAGGGTAAGGGTAAGGGTAAGGGTAAGGGTAAGGGTAAGGGTAAGGGTAAGGGTAAGGGTAAGGGTAAGGGTAAGGGTAAGGGTAAGGGTAAGCTTAAGGGTAAAAGCAAGGGTAAGGGTAAGGGTAAGGGTAAGGGTGAGGGTAAGGGTAAGGGTAAGGGTAAGGGTAAGGGTAAGCTTAAGGGTAAAAGCAAGGGTAAGGGTAAGGGTAAGGGTAAGGGTAAGGGTAAAGGTAAGGGTAAGCCTAAGGGTAAAAGCAAGGGTAAGGGTAAGGGTAAGGGTAAGGGTAAGGGTAAGGGTAAGGGTAAGGGTAAGGGTAAGGGTAAGGGTAAGGGTAAGGGTAAGGGTAAGGGTAAGGGTAAGGGTAAGGGTAAGGGTAAGGGTAAGGGTAAGGGTAAGGGTAAGGGTAAGAGTAAGGGTAAGGGTAAGGGTAAGGGTAAGCTTAAGGGTAAAAGCAAGGGTAAGGGTAAGGGTAAGGGTAAGGGTAAGCCTAAGGGTAAAAGCAAGGGTAAGGGTAAGGGTAAGGGTAAGGGTAAGGGTAAGCTTAAGGGTAAAAGCAAGGGTAAGGGTAAGGGTAAGGGTAAGGGTAAGGGTAAGGGTAAGGGTAAGGGTAAGCTTAAGGGTAAAAGCAAGGGTAAGGGTAAGGGTAAGGGTAAGGGTAAGGGTAAGGGTAAGGGTAAGGGTAAAGGTAAGCTTAAGGGTAAAAGCAAGGGTAAGGGTAAGGGTAAGGGTAAGGGTAAGGGTAAGGGTAAGGGTAAGGGTAAGGGTAAGGGTAAAGGTAAGGGTAAGCCTAAGGGTAAAAGCAAGGGTAAGGGTAAGGGTAAGGGTAAGGGTAAGGGTAAGGGTAAGGGTAAGGGTAAGGGTAAGGGTAAGGGTAAGGGTAAGGGTAAGCTTAAGGGTAAAAGCAAGGGTAAGGGTAAGGGTAAGGGTAAGGGTAAGGGTAAGGGTAAGGGTAAGGGTAAGGGTAAGGGTAAGGGTAAGCTTAAGGGTAAGGGTAAGGGTAAGGGTAAGGGTAAGCTTAAGGGTAAAAGCAAGGGTAAGGGTAAGGGTAAGGGTAAGGGTAAGCTTAAGGGTAAAAGCAAGGGTAAGGGTAAGGGTAAGGGTAAGGGTAAGGGTAAGGGTAAGGGTAAGCTTAAGGGTAAGGGTAAGGGTAAGGGTAAGGGTAAGCTTAAGGGTAAAAGCAAGGGTAAGGGTAAGGGTAAGGGTAAGGGTAAGGGTAAGGGTAAGGGTAAGGGTAAGGGTAAGGGTAAGGGTAGAGGTAAGGGTAAGCTTAAGGGTAAGGGTAAGGGTAAGGGTAAGCTTAAGGGTAAAAGCAAGGGTAAGGGTAAGGGTAAGGGTAAGGGTAAGGGTAAGCTTAAGGGTAAAAGCAAGGGTAAGGGTAAGGGTAAGGGTAAGGGTAAGGGTAAGGGTAAGGGTAAGGGTAAGGGTAAGGGTAAGGGTAAGGGTAAGGGTAAGCTTAAGGGTAAGGGTAAGGGTAAGGGTAAGCTGAAGGGTAAAAGCAAGGGTAAGGGTAAGGGTAAGGGTAAGGGTAAGGGTAAAGGTAAGGGTAAGCCTAAGGGTAAAAGCAAGGGTGAGGGTAAGGGTAAGGGTAAGGGTAAGGGTAAGGGTAAGGGTAAGGGTAAAGGTAAGGGTAAGGGTAAGCTTAAGGGTAAAAGCAAGGGTAAGGGTAAGGGTAAGGGTAAGGGTAAGGGTAAGGGTAAGGGTAAGCTTAAGGGTAAAAGCAAGGGTAAGGGTAAGGGTAAGGGTAAGGGTAAGGGTAAGGGTAAGGGTAAGGGTAAGGGTAAGGGTAAGGGTAAGGGTAAGCTTAAGGGTAAAAGCAAGGGTAAGGGTAAGGGTAAGGGTAAGGGTAAGGGTAAGGGTAAGGGTTAGGGTAAGGGTAAAGGTAAGGGTAAGCCTAAGGGTAAAAGCAAGGGTAAGGGTAAGGGTAAGGGTAAGGGTAAGGGTAAGGGTAAGGGTAAGAGTAAGGGTAAGGGTAAGGGTAAGCTTAAGGGTAAAAGCAAGGGTAAGGGTAAGGGTAAGGGTAAGGGTAAGCCTAAGGGTAAAAGCAAGGGTAAGGGTAAGGTTAAGGGTAAGGGTAAGGGTAAGCTTAAGGGTAAAAGCAAGGGTAAGAGTAAGGGTAAGGGTAAGGGTAAGGGTAAGCTTAAGGGTAAAAGCAAGGGTAAGGGTAAGGGTGAGGGTGAGGGTAAGGGTAAGGGTAAGGGTAAAGGTAAGGGTAAGCCTAAGAGTAAAAGCAAGGGTAAGGGTAAGGGTAAGGGTAAGGGTAAGGGTAAGGGTAAGGGTAAGGGTAAGGGTAAGGGTAAGGGTAAGGGTAAGCTTAAGGGTAAAAGCAAGGGTAAGGATAAGGGTAAGGGTAAGGGTAAGGGTAAGGGTAAGGGTAAGGGTAAAGGTAAGGGTAAGGGTAAGGGTAAGGGTAAGCTTAAGGGTAAAAGCAAGGGTAAGGGTAAGGGTAAGGGTAAGGGTAAGGGTAAGGGTAAGGGTAAGGGTAAGGGTAAGGGTAAGGGTAAGGGTAAGGGTAAGCTTAAGGGTAAAAGCAAGGGTAAGGGTTAGGGTAAGGGTAAGGGTAAAGGTAAGGGTAAGGGTAAGGGTAAGCTTAAGGGTAAAAGCAAGGGTAAGGGTAAGGGTAAGGGTAAGGGTAAGGGTAAGGGTAAGGGTAAGCTTAAGGGTAAAAGCAAGGGTAAGGGTAAGGGTAAGGGTAAGGGTAAGGGTAAGGGTAAGGGTAAGGGTAAGCTTAAGGGTAAGGGTAAGGGTAAGGGTAAGGGTAAGCTTAAGGGTAAAAGCAAGGGTAAGGGTAAGAGTAAGGGTAAGGGTAAGGGTAAGGGTAAGGGTAAGGGTAAGGGTGAGCTTAAGGGTAAAAGCAAGGGTAAGGGTAAGGGTAAGGGTAAGGGTAAGGGTAAGGGTAAGGGTAAGGGTAAGGGTAAGCTTAAGGGTAAAAGCAAGGGTAAGGGTAAGGGTAAGGGTAAGGGTAAGGGTAAGGGTAAGGGTAAGGGTAAAGGTAAGGGTAAGCCTAAGGGTAAAAGCAAGGGTAAGGGTAAGGGTAAGGGTAAGGGTAAGAGTAAGGGTAAGGGTGAGGGTAAGGGTAAGCTTAAGGGTAAAAGCAAGGGTAAGGGTAAGGGTAAGGGTAAGGGTAAGGGTAAGCCTAAGGGTAAAAGCAAGGGTAAGGGTAAGGGTAAGGGTAAGGGTAAGGGTAAGCTTAAGGGTAAAAGCAAGGGTAAGGGTAAGGGTAAGGGTAAGGGTAAGGGTAAGCTTAAGGGTAAAAGCAAGGGTGAGGGTAAGGGTAAGGGTAAGGGTAAGGGTAAGGGTAAGGGTAAGGGTAAGGGTAAGGGTAAGGGTAAGCTTAAGGGTAAAAGCAAGGGTAAGGGTAAGGGTAAGGGTAAGGGTGAGGGTAAGGGTAAGGGTAAGGGTAAGGGTAAGGGTAAGCTTAAGGGTAAAAGCAAGGGTAAGGGTAAGGGTAAGGGTAAGGGTAAGGGTAAAGGTAAGGGTAAGCCTAAGGGTAAAAGCAAGGGTAAGGGTAAGGGTAAGGGTAAGGGTAAGGGTAAGGGTAAGGGTAAGGGTAAGGGTAAGGGTAAGGGTAAGGGTAAGGGTAAGGGTAAGGGTAAGGGTAAGGGTAAGGGTAAGGGTAAGGGTAAGGGTAAGGGTAAGCTTAAGGGTAAAAGCAAGGGTAAGTGTAAGGGTAAGGGTAAGGGTAAGCCTAAGGGTAAAAGCAAGGGTAAGGGTAAGGGTAAGGGTAAGGGTAAGGGTAAGCTTAAGGGTAAAAGCAAGGGTAAGGGTAAGGGTAAGGGTAAGGGTAAGGGTAAGGGTAAGGGTAAGCTTAAGGGTAAAAGCAAGGGTAAGGGTAAGGGTAAGGGTAAGGGTAAGGGTAAGGGTAAGGGTAAGGGTAAAGGTAAGGGTAAGCCTAAGGGTAAAAGCAAGGGTAAGGGTAAGGGTAAGGGTAAGGGTAAGGGTAAGGGTAAGGGTAAGGGTAAGGGTAAGGGTAAGCTTAAGGGTAAAAGCAAGGGTAAGGGTAAGGGTAAGGGTAAGGGTAAGGGTAAGGGTAAGGGTAAGGGTAAGGGTAAGGGTAAGGGTAAGGGTAAGCTTAAGGGTAAGGGTGAGGGTAAGGGTAAGGGTAAGCTTAAGGGTAAAAGCAAGGGTAAGGGTAAGGATAAGGGTAAGGGTAAGCTTAAGGGTAAAAGCAAGGGTAAGGGTAAGGGTAAGGGTAAGGGTAAGGGTAAGGGTAAGGGTAAGGGTAAGCTTAAGGGTAAGGGTAAGGGTAAGGGTAAGGGTAAGCTTAAGGGTAAAAGCAAGGGTAAGGGTAAGGGTAAGGGTAAGGGTAAGCTTAAGGGTAAGGGTAAGGGTAAGGGTAAGGGTAAGCTTAAGGGTAAAAGCAAGGGTAAGGTTAAGGGTAAGGGTAAGGGTAAGGGTAAGGGTAAGGGTAAGGGTAAGCTTAAGGGTAAGGGTAAGGGTAAGGGTAAGGGTAAGCTTAAGGGTAAAAGCAAGGGTAAGGGTGAGGGTAAGGGTAAGGGTAAGGGTAAGGGTAAGGGTAAGGGTAAGGGTAAGGGTAAGGGTAAGGGTAAGCTTAAGGGTAAGGGTAAGGGTAAGGGTAAGCTTAAGGGTAAAAGCAAGGGTAAGGGTAAGGGTAAGGGTAAGGGTAAGGGTAAGGGTAAGCTTAAGGGTAAAAGCAAGGGTAAGGGTAAGGGTAAGGGTAAGGGTAAGGGTAAGGGTAAGGGTAAGGGTAAGGGTAAGGGTAAGGGTAAGGGTAAGGGTAAGGGTAAGCTTAAGGGTAAGGGTAAGGGTAAGGGTAAGCTTAAGGGTAAAAGCAAGGGTAAGGGTAAGGGTAAGGGTAAGGGTAAGGGTAAAGGTAAGGGTAAGCCTAAGGGTAAAAGCAAGGGTAAGGGTAAGGGTAAGGGTAAGGGTAAGGGTAAGGGTAAGGGTAAGGGTAAGGGTAAGGGTAAGCTTAAGGGTAAAAGCAAGGGTAAGGGTAAGGGTAAGGGTAAGGGTAAGGGTAAGGGTAAGGGTAAGCTTAAGGGTAAAAGCAAGGGTAAGGGTAAGGGTAAGGGTAAGGGTAAGGGTAAGGGTAAGGGTAAGGGTAAGGGTAAGGGTAAGCTTAAGTGTAAAAGCAAGGGTAAGGGTAAGGGTAAGGGTAAGGGTAAGTGTTAGGGTAAGGGTAAAGGTAAGGGTAAGCCTAAGGGTAAAAGCAAGGGTAAGGGTAAGGGTAAGGGTAAGGGTAAGGGTAAGGGTAAGGGTAAGGGTAAGGGTAAGGGTAAGAGTAAGGGTAAGGGTAAGGGTAAGCTTAAGGGTAAAAGCAAGGGTAAGGGTAAGGGTAAGGGTAAGGGTAAGCCTAAGGGTAAAAGCAAGGGTAAGGGTAAGGTTAAGGGTAAGGGTAAGGGTAAGCTTAAGGGTAAAAGCAAGGGTAAGGGTAAGGGTAAGGGTAAGGGTAAGGGTAAGCTTAAGGGTAAAAGCAAGGGTAAGGGTAAGGGTGAGGGTGAGGGTAAGGGTAAGGGTAAGGGTAAAGGTAAGGGTAAGCCTAAGAGTAAAAGCAAGGGTAAGGGTAAGGGTAAGGGTAAGGGTAAGGGTAAGGGTAAGGGTAAGGGTAAGGGTAAGGGTAAGGGTGAGGGTAAGGGTAAGGGTAAGGGTAAGGGTAAGCTTAAGGGTAAAAGCAAGGGTAAGGATAAGGGTAAGGGTAAGGGTAAGGGTAAGGGTAAGGGTAAGGGTAAGGGTAAGGGTAAGGGTAAGGGTAAGGGTAAGCTTAAGGGTAAAAGCAAGGGTAAGGGTAAGGGTAAGGGTAAGGGTAAGGGTAAGGGTAAGGGTAAGGGTAAGGGTAAGGGTAAGCTTAAGGGTAAAAGCAAGGGTAAGGGTTAGGGTAAGGGTAAGGGTAAGGGTAAGGGTAAGGGTAAGCTTAAGGGTAAAAGCAAGGGTAAGGGTAAGGGTAAGGGTAAGGGTAAGGGTAAGGGTAAGGGTAAGGGTAAGGGTAAAGGTAAGGGTAAGCTTAAGGGTAAAAGCAAGGGTAAGGGTAAGGGTAAGGTTAAGGGTAAGGGTAAGGGTAAGGTTAAGGGTAAGGGTAAGGGCAAGGGTAAGGGTAAGGGTAAGGGTAAGGGTAAGCTTAAGGGTATAAGCAAGGGTGAGGGTAAGGGTAAGGGTGAGGGTAAGGGTGAGGGTAAGGGTAAGGGTAAGCTTAAGGGTAAAAGCAAGGGTAAGGGTAAGGGTAAGGGTAAGGGTAAGGGTAAGGGTAAGGGTAAGGGTAAGGGTAAGCTTAAGGGTAAAAGCAAGGGTAAGGGTAAGGGTAAGGGTAAGGGTAAGGGTAAGGGTAAGGGTAAGGGTAAGGGTAAGGGTAAGGGTAAGGGTAAGGGTAAGGGTAAGGGTAAGGGTAAGGGTAAAGGTAAGGTTAAGCCTAAGGGTAAAAGCAAGGGTAAGGGTAAGGGTAAGGGTAAGGGTAAGGGTAAGGGTAAGGGTAAGGGTAAGGGTAAGGGTAAGGGTAAGGGTAAGGGTAAGGGTAAGGGTAAGGGTAAGGGTAAGGGTAAGGGTAAGGGTAAGGGTAAGCTTAAGGGTAAAAGCAAGGGTAAGGGTAAGGGTAAGGGTAAGGGTAAGCCTAAGGGTAAAAGCAAGGGTAAAGGTAAGGGTAAGGGTAAGCTTAAGGGTAAAAGCAAGGGTAAGGGTAAGGGTAAGGGTAAGGGTAAGGGTAAGGGTAAGGGTAAGCTTAAGGGTAAAAGCAAGGGTAAGGGTAAGGGTAAGGGTAAGGATAAGGGTAAGGGTAAGGGTAAGGGTAAGGGTAAGGGTAAGGTTAAGGGTAAGGGTTAGAGTAAGGGTAAGGGTAAGGGTAAGGGTAAGCTTAAGGGTAAAAGCAAGGGTAAGGGTAAGGGTAAGGGTAAGGGTAAGGGTAAGGGTAAGGGTAAGCTTAAGGGTAAGGGTAAGGGTAAGGGTAAGGGTAAGGGTAAGGGTAATGGTAAGGGTAAATGTAAGGGTAAGCCTAAGGGTGAAAGCAAGGGTAAGGGTAAGGGTAAGGGTAAGGGTAAGGGTAAGGTTAAGGGTGAGGGTTAGGGTAAGGGTAAGGGTAAGGGTAAGGGTAAGCTTAAGGGTAAAAGCAAGGGTAAGGGTAAGGGTAAGGGTAAGGGTAAGGGTAAGGGTAAGCTTAAGGGTAAGGGTAAGGGTAAGGGTAAGGGTAAGGGTAAGCTTAAGGGTAAAAGCAAGGGTAAGGGTAAGGGTAAGGGTAAGGGTAAGGGTAAGCTTAAGGGTAAAAGCAAGGGTAAGGGTCAGGGTAAGGGTAAGTGTAAGGGTAAGGGTAAGGGTAAGGGTAAGGGTGAGCTTAAGGGTAAAAGCAAGGGTAAGGGTAAGGTTAAGGGTAAGGGTAAGGGTAAGGGTAAGGGTAAGGGTTAGCTTAAGGGTAAAAGCAAGGGTAAGGGTAAGGGTAAGGGTAAGGGTAAGGGTAAGGGTAAGGGTAAGGGTAAGGGTAAGGGTAAAGGTAAGGGTAAGCCTAAGGGTTAAAGCAAGGGTAAGGGTAAGGGTAAGGGTAAGGGTAAGAGTAAGGGTAAGGGTAAGGGTAAGGTTAAGCTTAAGGGTAAAAGCAAGGGTAAGGGTAAGGGTAAGGGTAAGCCTAAGGGTAAAAGCAAGGGTAAGGGAAAGGGTAAGGGTAAGGGTTAGGGTAAGCTTAAGGGTAAAAGCAAGGGTAAGGGTAAGGGTAAGGGTAAGGGTAAGGGTAAGGGCAAGGGTAAGGGTAAGGGTAAGGGTAAGGGTAAGGGTAAGGGTAAGGGTAAGGGTAAGGGTAAGCTTAAGGGTATAAGCAAGGGTAAGGGTAAGGGTAAGGGTGAGGGTAAGGGTAAGGGTAAGGGTAAGGGTAAGCTTAAGGGTAAAAGCAAGGGTAAGGGTAAGGGTAAGGGTAAGGGTAAGGGTAAGGGTAAGGGTAAGCTTAAGGGTAAAAGCAAGGGTAAGGGTAAGGGTAAGGGTAAGGGTAAGGGTAAGGGTAAGGGTAAGGGTAAGGGTAAGGGTAAGGGTAAGGGTAAGGGTAAGGGTAAGGGTAAGGGTAAGGGTAAGGGTAAGGGTAAGGGTAAGGGTAAGGGTAAGGGTAAAGGTAAGGTTAAGCCTAAGGGTAAAAGCAAGGGTAAGGGTAAGGGTAAGGGTATGGGTGAGGGTAAGGGTAAGGGTAAGGGTAAGGGTAAGGGTAAGGGTAAGGGTAAGGGTAAGGGTAAGGGTAAGCTTAAGGGTAAAAGCAAGGGTAAGGGTAACCCTTACCCTTACCCTTACCCTTACCCTTACCCTTACCCTTACCCTTACCCTTACCCTTACCCTTACCCTTGCTTTTACCCTTAAGCTTACCCTTACCCTTACCCTTACCCTTTCCCTTACCCTTGCTTTTACCCTTAGGCTTACCCTTACCCTTACCCTTACCCTTACCCTTGCTTTTACCCTTAAGCTTAACCTTACCCTTACCCTTACCCTTACTCTTACCCTTGCCCTCACCCTTACCCTTACCCTTGCTTTTACCCTTAGGCTTACCCTTACCTTTACCCTTACCCTTACCCTTACCCTTACCCTTACCCTTACCCTTAACCTTACCCTTACCCTTGCTTTTACCCTTAAGCTCACCCTTACCCTTACCCTTACCCTTACCCTTACACTAACCCTTACCCTGACCCTTACCCTTGCTTTTACCCTTAAGCTTTCCCTTACCCTTACCCTTACCCTTACCCTTACCCTTGCTTTTACCCTTAAGCTTACCCTTACCCTTACCCTTACCCTTACCCTTACCCTTAAGCTTACCCTTACCCTTACCCTTACCCTTACCCTTACCCTTACCCTTTCCCTTGCTTTTACCCTTAAGCTTACCCTTACCCTTACCCTTACCCTTACCCTAACCCTTACCCTTACCCTTAACCTTACCCTTACCCTTACCCTTACCCTTACCCTTGCTTTTACCCTTAGGCTTACCCTTACCTTTACCCTTACCATTACCCTTACCCTTACCCTTACCCTTACCCTTACCCTTACCCTTAAGCTTACCCTTACCCTTACCCTTACCCTTACCCTTACCCTTACCCTTACCCTTGCTTTTACCCTTAAGCTTACCCTTACCCTTACCCTTACCCTTACTCTAACCCTTACCCTTAACCTTACCCTTACCCTTACCCTTACCCTTACCCTTACCCTTATCCTTACCCTTACCCTTACCCTTACCCTTGCTTTACCCTTAAGCTTACCCTTACCCTTACCCTTACCCTTACCCTTACCCTTACCCTTACCCTTGCTTTTACCCTTAAGCTTACCCTTACCCTTACCCTTACCCTTACCCTTACCCTTGCTTTTACCCTTAGGCTTACCCTTACCCTTACCCTTACCCTTACCCTTGCTTTTACCCTTAAGCTTACCCTTACCCTTACCCTTACCCTTACCCTTACCCTTACCCTTACCCTTACCCTTACCCTTACCCTTACCCTTACCCTTACCCTTACCCTTACCCTTGCTTTTACCCTTAGGCTTAACCTTACCTTTACCCTTACCCTTACCCTTACCCTTACCCTTACCCTTACCCTTACCCTTACCCTTACCCTTACCCTTACCCTTACCCTTACCCTTACCCTTACCCTTACCCTTACCCTTACCCTTGCTTTTACCCTTAAGCTTACCCTTACCCTTACCCTTACCCTTACCCTTACCCTTACCCTTACCCTTACCCTTGCTTTTACCCTTAAGCTTACCCTTACCCTTACCCTCACCCTTACCCTCACCCTTACCCTTACCCTTACCCTTGCTTATACCCTTAAGCTTACCCTTACCCTTACCCTTACCCTTACCCTTACCCTTACCCTTACCCTTACCCTTACCCTTACCCTTACCCTTACCCTTACCCTTACCCTTACCCTTACCCTTACCCTTGCTTTTACCCTTAAGCTTACCCTTACCTTTACCCTTACCCTTACCCTTACCCTTACCCTTACCCTTACCCTTACCCTTACCCTTACCCTTACCCTTGCTTTTACCCTTAAGCTTACCCTTACCCTTACCCTTGCTTTTACCCTTAAGCTTACCCTTACCCTTACCCTTACCCTTTTCTTACCCTAACCCTTACCCTTGCTTTTACCCTTAAGCTTACCCTTACCCTTACCCTTACCCTTACCCTTACCCTTACCCTTACCCTTACCCTTGCTTTTACCCTTAAGCTTACCCTTACCCTTACCCTTACCCTTACCCTTACCCTTACCCTTACCCTTACCCTTACCCTTACCCTTACCCTTATCCTTACCCTTGCTTTTACCCTTAAGCTTACCCTTACCCTTACCCTTACCCTTACCCTTACCCTTACCCTTACCCTTACCCTTACCCTTACCCTTACCCTTACCCTTACCCTTACCCTTACCCTTGCTTTTACTCTTAGGCTTACCCTTACCTTTACCCTTACCCTTACCCTTACCCTCACCCTCACCCTTACCCTTACCCTTGCTTTTACCCTTAAGCTTACCCTTACCCTTACCCTTACCCTTACCCTTACCCTTGCTTTTACCCTTAAGCTTACCCTTACCCTTACCCTTAACCTTACCCTTACCCTTGCTTTTACCCTTAGGCTTACCCTTACCCTTACCCTTACCCTTACCCTTGCTTTTACCCTTAAGCTTACCCTTACCCTTACCCTTACTCTTACCCTTACCCTTACCCTTACCCTTACCCTTACCCTTACCCTTACCCTTACCCTTACCCTTACCCTTGCTTTTACCCTTAGGCTTACCCTTACCTTTACCCTTACCCTAACCCTTACCCTTACCCTTACCCTTACCCTTGCTTTTACCCTTAAGCTTACCCTTACCCTTACCCTTACCCTTACCCTTACCCTTACCCTTACCCTTACCCTTACCCTTACCCTTACCCTTGCTTTTACCCTTAAGCTTACACTTACCCTTACCCTTACCCTTACCCTTACCCTTACCCTTACCCTTGCTTTTACCCTTAAGCTTACCCTTACCCTTACCCTTACCCTTACCCTTACCCTTACCCTTACCCTTACCCTTACCCTTACCCTTGCTTTTACCCTTAGGCTTACCCTTACCTTTACCCTTACCCTTACCCTTACCCTTACCCTTACCCTTGCTTTTACCCTTAAGCTTACCCTTACCCTTACCCTTACCCTTAAGCTTACCCTTACCCTTACCCTTACCCTTACCCTTAACCTTTCCCTTACCCTTACCCTTACCCTTACCCTTACCCTTACCCTTACCCTTACCCTTACCCTTGCTTTTACCCTTATGCTTACCCTTACCCTTACCCTTACCCTTACCCTTACCCTTGCTTTTACCCTTAAGCTTACCCTTACCCTTACCCTTACCCTTAAGCTTACCCTTACCCTTACCCTTACCCTTACCCTTACCCTTACCCTTACCCTTACCCTTACCCTTACCCTCACCCTTACCCTTACCCTTGCTTTTACCCTTAAGCTTACCCTTACCCTTACCCTTACCCTTACCCTTAAGCTTACCCTTACCCTTACCCTTACCCTTACCCTTACCCTTACCCTTACCCTCAACCTTACCCTTGCTTTTACCCTTAAGCTTACCCTTACCCTTACCCTTACCCTTACCCTTAAGCTTACCCTTACCCTTACCCTTACCCTTACCCTTACCCTTGCTTTTACCCTTAAGCTTACCCTTACCCTTACCCTTACCCTTAAGCTTACCCTTACCCTTACCCTTACCCTTACCCTTACCCTTACCCTTACCCTTACCCTTAAGCTTACCCTTACCCTTACCCTTACCCTTACCCTTGCTTTTACCCTTAAGCTTACCCTTACCCTTACCCTTACCCTTAAGCTTACCCTTACCCTTACCCTTACCCTTACCCTTACCCTTACCCTTACCCTTACCCTTACCCTTACCCTTACCCTTACCCTTACCCTTACCCTTGCTTTTACCCTTAAGCTTACCCTTACCCTTACCCTTACCCTTACCCTTACCCTTACCCTTACCCTTACCCTTACCCTTACCCTTGCTTTTACCCTTAGGCTTACCCTTACCTTTACCCTTACCCTTACCCTTACCCTTACCCTTACCCTTACCCTTACCCTTGCTTTTACCCTTAAGCTTACCCTAACCCTTACCCTTACCCTTACCCTTACCCTTACCCTTACCCTTGCTTTTACCCTTAAGCTTACCCTTACCCTTACCCTTACCCTTACCCTTACCCTTGCTTTTACCCTTAGGCTTACCCTTACCCTTACCCTTACCCTTACCCTTGCTTTTACCCTTAAGCTTACCCTTACCCTTACACTTACCCTTACCCTTACCCTTACCCTTACCCTTACCCTTACCCTTACCCTTACCCTTACCCTTACCCTCACCCTTACCCTTACCCTTACCCTTACCCTTACCCTTACCCTTACCCTTACCCTTGCTTTTACCCTTAGGCTTACCCTTACCTTTACCCTTACCCTTACCCTTACCCTTACCCTTACCCTTGCTTTTACCCTTAAGCTTACCCTTACCCTTACCCTTACCCTTACCCTTACCCTCACCCTTACCCTCACCCTTACCCTTACCCTTGCTTTTACCCTTAAGCTTACCCTTACCCTTACCCTTACCCTTACCCTTACCCTTACCCTTACCCTTACCCTTACCCTTACCCTTACCCTCACCCTTGCTTTTACCCTTAAGCTTACCCTTACCCTTACCCTTACCCTTACCCTTACCCTTACCCTTGCTTTTACCCTTAAGCTTACCCTTACCCTTACCCTTACCCTTACCCTTACCCTTGCTTTTACCCTTAGGCTTACCCTTACCCTTACCTTACCCTTACCCTTGCTTTTACCCTTAAGCTTACCCTTACCCTTACCCTTACCCTTACTCTTACCCTTACCCTTACCCTTACCCTTACCCTTGCTTTTACCCTTAGGCTTACCCTTACCTTTACCCTTACCCTTACCCTTACCCTTACCCTTACCCTTACCCTTACCCTTACCCTTGCTTTTACCCTTAAGCTTACCCTTACACTTACCCTTACCCTTACCCTTACCCTTACCCTTACCCTTACCCTTACCCTTGCTTTTACCCTTAAGCTCACCCTTACCCTTACCCTTACCCTTACCCTTACCCTTACCCTTACTCTTACCCTTACCCTTGCTTTCACCCTTAAGCTTACCCTTACCCTTACCCTTACCCTTACCCTTAAGCTTACCCTTACCCTTACCCTTACCCTTACCCTTACCCTTACCCTTACCCTTGCTTTTACCCTTAAGCTTACCCTTACCCTTACCCTTACCCTTACCCTTACCCTTGCTTTTACCCTTACGCTTACCCTTACCCTTACCCTTACCCTTACCCTTAAGCTTACCCTTACCCTTACTCTTACCCTTACCCTTACCCTTACCCTTACCCTTACCCTTACCCTTACCCTTACCCTTACCCTTACCCTTGCTTTTACCCTTAAGCTTACCCTTACCCTTACCCTTACCCTTACCCTTACCCTTACCCTTACCCTTACCCTTACCCTTGCTTTTACCCTTAAGCTTACCCTTACCCTTACCCTTACCCTTACCCTCACCCTTACCCTTACCCTAACCCTTACCCTTGCTTTTACCCTTAAGCTTACCCTTACCCTTACCCTTACCCTTACCCTTACCCTTACCCTTACCCTTACCCTTACCCTTACCCTTACCCTTGCTTTTACCCTTAAGCTTACCCTTACCCTTACCCTTACCCTTACCCTTACCCTTACCCTTACCCTTACCCTTACCCTTACCCTTACCCTTACCCTTACCCTTACCCTTACCCTTATCCTTACCCTTGCTTTTACCCTTAAGCTTACCCTTACCCTTACCCTTACCCTTACCTTTACCCTTACCCTTACCCTTACCCTTACCCTTACCCTTACCCTTACCCTTACCCTTACCCTTACCCTTACCCTTACCCTTGCTTTTACTCTTAGGCTTACCCTTACCTTTACCCTTACCCTTACCCTTACCCTCACCCTCACCCTTACCCTTACCCTTGCTTTTACCCTTAAGCTTACCCTTACCCTTACCCTTACCCTTACCCTTACCCTTGCTTTTACCCTTAAGCTTACCCTTACCCTTACCCTTTACCTTACCCTTACCCTTGCTTTTACCCTTAGGCTTACCCTTACCCTTACCCTTACCCTTACCCTTGCTTTTACCCTTAAGCTTACCCTTACCCTTACCCTTACTCTTACCCTTACCCTTACCCTTACCCTTACCCTTACCCTTACCCTTACCCTTACCCTTACCCTTGCTTTTACCCTTAGGCTTACCCTTACCTTTACCCTTACCCTAACCCTTACCCTTACCCTTACCCTTACCCTTACCCTTGCTTTTACCCTTGCTTTTACCCTTAAGCTTACCCTTACCCTTACCCTTACCCTTACCCTTACCCTTACCCTTACCCTTGCTTTTACCCTTAAGCTTACCCTTACCCTTACCCTTACCCTTACCCTTACCCTTACCCTTACCCTTACCCTTGCTTTTACCCTTAAGCTTACCCTTACCCTTACCCTTACCCTTACCCTTACCCTTACCCTTACCCTTGCCCTTACCCTTAGGCTTACCCTTACCTTTACCCTTACCCTTACCCTTACACTTACCCTTACCCTTGCTTTTACCCTTAAGCTTACCCTTACCCTTACCCTTACCCTTAAGCTTACCCTTACCCTTACCCTTACCCTTACCCTTACCCTCACCCTTACCCTTACCCTTACCCTTACCCTTACCCTTACCCTTACCCTTACCCTTACCCTTACCCTTGCTTTTACCCTTAAGCTTACCCTTACCCTTACCCTTACCCTTACCCTTACCGTTGCTTTTACCCTTAAGCTTACCCTTACCCTTACCCTTACCCTTAAGCTTACCCTTACCCTTACCCTTACCCTTACCCTTACCCTTACCCTTACCCTTACCCTTACCCTTACCCTTACCCTTACCCTTACCCTTGCTTTTACCCTTAAGCTTACCCTTACCCTTACCCTTACCCTTACCCTTAAGCTTACCCTTACCCTTACCCTTACCCTTACCCTTACCCTTACCCTTAACCTTACCCTTGGGTAAGGGTAAGGGTAAGAGTAAGGGTAAGGGTAAGGGTAAGCTTAAGGGTAAAAGCAAGGGTAAGGGTAAGGGTAAGGGTAAGGGTAAGGGTAAGGGTAAGGGTAAGGGTAAGGGTGAGGGTAAGGGTAAGGGTAAGGGTAAGGGTAAGCTTAAGGGTAAGGGTAAGGCTAAGGGTAAGGGTAAGCTTAAGGGTAAAAGCAAGGGTAAGGGTAAGGGTAAGGGTAAGGGTAAGGGTAAGCTTAAGGGTAAGGGTAAGGGTAAGGGTAAGGGTAAGCTTAAGGGTAAAAGCAAGGGTAAGGTTAAGGGTAAGGGTAAGGGTAAGGGTAAGGGTAAGGGTAAGCTTAAGGGTAAGGGTAAGGGTAAGGGTAAGGGTAAGCTTAAGGGTAAAAGCAAGGGTAAGGGTAAGGGTAAGGGTTAGGGTAAGGGTAAGGGTAAGGGTAAGGGTAAGGGTAAAGGTAAGGGTAAGGGTAAGGGTAAGGGTAAGGGTAAGCTTAAGGGTAAGGGTAAGGGTAAGGGTAAGCTTAAGGGTAAAAGCAAGGGTAAGGGTAAGGGTAAGGGTAAGGGTAAGGGTAAGCTTAAGGGTAAAAGCAAGGGTAAGGGTAAGGGTAAGGGTAAGGGTAAGGGTAAGGGTAAGGGTAAGGGTAAGGGTAAGGGTAAGGGTAAGGGTAAGGGTAAGGGTAAGCTTAAGGGTAAGGGTAAGGGTAAGGGTAAGCTTAAGGGTAAAAGCAAGGGTAAGGGTAAGGGTAAGGGTAAGGGTAAGGGTAAGGGTAAGGGTAAAGGTAAGGGTAAGCCTAAGGGTAAAAGCAAGGGTAAGGGTAAGGGTAAGGGTAAGGGTAAGGGTAAGGGTAAGGGTAAGGGTAAGGGTAAGGGTAAGGGTAAGGGTAAGCTTAAGGGTAAAAGCAAGGGTAAGGGTAAGGGTAAGGGTAAGGGTAAGGGTAAGGGTAAGGGTAAGGGTAAGGGTGAGCTTAAGGGTAAAAGCAAGGGTAAGGGTAAGGTTAAGGGTAAGGGTAAGGGTAAGGGTAAGGGTAAGGGTAAGGGTAAGGGTAAGGGTAAGGGTAAGGGTAAGGGGTAAGCTTAAGGGTAAAAGCAAGGGTAAGTGTAAGGGTAAGGGTAAGGGTAAGGGTTAGGGTAAGGGTAAAGGTAAGGGTGAGCCTAAGGGTAAAAGCAAGGGTAAGGGTAAGGGTAAGGGTAAGGGTAAGGGTAAGGGTAAGGGTAAGGGTAAGGGTAAGAGTAAGGGTAAGGGTAAGGGTAAGCTTAAGGGTAAAAGCAAGGGTAAGGGTAAGGGTAAGGGTAAGCCTAAGGGTAAAAGCAAGGGTAAGGGTAAGGTTAAGGGTAAGGGTAAGGGTAAGCTTAAGGGTAAAAGCAAGGGTAAGGGTGAGGGTAAGGGTAAGGGTAAGGGTAAGCTTAAGGGTAAAAGCAAGGGTAAGGGTAAGGGTGAGGGTAAGGGTAAGGGTAAGGGTAAGGGTAAGGGTAAGGGTAAAGGTAAGGGTAAGCCTAAGAGTAAAAGCAAGGGTAAGGGTAAGGGTAAGGGTAAGGGTAAGGGTAAGGGTAAGGGTAAGGGTAAGGGTAAGGGTAAGGGTAAGCTTAAGGGTAAAAGCAAGGGTAAGGATAAGGGTAAGGGTAAGGGTAAGGGTAAGGGTAAGGGTAAGGGTAAGGGTAAGCTTAAGGTAAAAGCAAGGGTAAGGGTAAGGGTAAGGGTAAGGGTAAGGGTAAGGGTAAGGGTAAGGGTAAGGGTAAGCTTAAGGGTAAAAGCAAGGGTAAGGGTTAGGGTAAGGGTAAGAGTAAGGGTAAGGGTAAGGGTAAGCTTAAGGGTAAAAGCAAGGGTAAGGGTAGGGGAAGGGTAAGGGTAAGGGTAAGGGTAAGGGTAAAGGTAAGGGTAAGCCTAAGGGTAAAAGCAAGGGTAAGGGTAAGGGTAAGGGTAAGGGTAAGGGTAAGGGTAAGGGTAAGGGTAAGGGTAAGGGTAAGGGTAAGGGTAAGGGTAAGGGTAAGGGTAAGGGTAAGGGTAAGCTTAAGGGTATAAGCAAGTGTAAGGGTAAGGGTAAGGGTGAGGGTAAGGGTAAGGGTAAGGGTAAGGGTAAGCTTAAGGGTAAAAGCAAGGGTAAGGGTAAGGGTAAGGGTAAGGGTAAGGGTAAGGGTAAGGGTAAGGGTAAGGGTAAGGGTAAGCTTAAGGGTAAAAGCAAGGGTAAGGGTAAGGGTAAGGGTAAGGGTAAGGGTAAGGGTAAGGGTAAGGGTAAGGGTAAGGGTAAGAGTAAGGGTAAGGGTAAGGGTAAGGGTAAGGGTAAAGGTAAGGTTAAGCCTAAGGGTAAAAGCAAGGGTAAGGGTAAGGGTAAGGGTAAGGGTAAGGGTAAGGGTAAGGGTAAGGGTAAGCTTAAGGGTAAAAGCAAGGGTAAGGGTAAGGGTAAGGGTAAGGGTAAGCCTAAGGGTAAAAGCAAGGGTAAGGGTAAGAGTAAGGGTAAGGGTAAGGGTAAGCTTAAGGGTAAAAGCAAGGATAAGGGTAAGGGTAAGGGTAAGGGTAAGGGTAAGGGTAAGGGTAAGGGTAAGCTTAAGGGTAAAAGCAAGGGTAAGGGTAAGGGTAAGGGTAAGGAGAAGGGTAAGGGTAAGGGTAAGGGTAAGGGTAAGGGTAAAGGTAAGGGTAAGCCTAAGGGTCAAAGCAAGGGTAAGGGTAAGGGTAAGGGTAAGGGTAAGGGTAAGAGTAAGGGTAAGGGTAAGGGTAAGCTTAAGGGTAAAAGCAAGGGTAAGGGTAAGGGTAAGGGTAAGGGTAAGGGTAAGGGTAAGGGTAAGGGTGAGGGTAAGGGTAAGGGTAAGGGTAAGGGTAAGCTTAAGGGTAAGGGTAAGGGTAAGGGTAAGGGTAAGCCTAAGGGTAAAAGCAAGGGTAAGTGTAAGGGTAAGGGTAAGGGTAAGGGTAAGCTTAAGGGTAAAAGCAAGGGTAAGGGTAAGGGTAAGGGTAAGGGTAAGGGTAAGGGTAAGGGTAAGCTTAAGGGTAAAAGCAAGGGTAAGGGTAAGGGTAAGGGTAAGGGTAAGGGTAAGGGTAAGGGTAAGGCTAAAGGTAAGGATAAGCCTAAGGGTAAAAGCAAGGGTAAGGGTAAGGGTAAGGGTAAGAGTAAGGGTAAGGGTAAGGGTAAGGGTAAGGGTAAGGGTGAAGGTAAGGGTAAGGGTAAGCTTAAGGGTAAAAGCAAGGGTAAGGGTAAGGGTAAGGGTAAGGGTAAGAGTAAGGGTAAGGGTAAGGGTAAGCTTTAGGGTAAAAGCAAGGGTAAGGGTAAGGGTAAGGGTAAGGGTAAGGGTAAGGGTAAGGGTAAGGGTAAGGGTAAGGGTAAGGGTAAGGGTAAGGGTAAGGGTAAGGGTAAGGGTAAGGGTAAGGGTAAGCTTAAGGGTAAATGCAAGGGTAAGGGTAAGGGTAAGGGTAAGGGTAAGGGTAAGGGTAAGGGTAAGGGTAAGGGTAAGGGTAAGGGTAAGCTTAAGGGTAAAAGCAAGGGTAAGGGTAAGGGTAAGGGTAAGGGTAAGGGTAAGGGTAAGGGTAAGGGTAAGGGTAATGGTAAGGGTAAAGGTAAGGGTAAGCCTAAGGGTAAAAGCAAGGGTAAGGGTAAGGGTAAGGGTAAGGGTAAGGGTAAGGCTAAGGGTAAGGGTTAGGGTAAGGGTAAGGGTAAGGGTAAGGGTAAGCTTAAGGGTAAAAGCAAGGGTAAGGGTAAGGGTAAGGGTAAGGGTAAGGGTAAGGGTAAGGGTAAGCTTAAGGGTAAGGGTAAGGGTAAGGGTAAGCTTAAGGGTAAAAGCAAGGGTAAGGGTAAGGGTAAGGGTAAGGGTAAGGGTAAGCTTAAGGGTAAAAGCAAGGGTAAGGGTAAGGGTAAGGGTAAGGGTAAGGGTAAGGGTAAGGGTAAGCTTAAGGGTAAGGGTAAGGGTAAGAGTAAGGGTAAGCTTAAGGGTAAAAGCAAGGGTAAGGGTCAGGGTAAGGGTAAGTGTAAGGGTAAGGGTAAGGGTAAGGGTAAGGGTGAGCTTAAGGGTAAAAGCAAGGGTAAGGGTAAGGTTAAGGGTAAGGGTAAGGGTAAGGGTAAGGGTAAGGGTAAGGGTAAGGGTTAGCTTAAGGGTAAAAGCAAGGGTAAGGGTAAGGGTAAGGGTAAGGGTAAGGGTAAGGGTAAGGGTAAGGGAAAGGGTAAAGGTAAGGGTAAGCCTAAGGGTAAAAGCAAGGGTAAGGGTAAGGGTAAGGGTAAGGGTAAGAGTAAGAGTAAGGGTAAGGGTAAGCTTAAGGGTAAAAGCAGGGGTAAATGTAAGGGTAAGGGTAAAGGTAAGCCTAAGGGTAAAAGCAAGGGTAAGGGTAAGGGTAAGGGTAAGGGAAAGGGTAAGGGTAAGCTTAAGGGTAAAAGCAAGGGTAAGGGTGAGGGTAAGGGTAAGGGTAAGGGTAAGGATAAGCTTAAGGGAAAAAGCAAGGGTGAGGGTAAGGGTAAGGGTAAGGGTAAGGGTAAGGGTAAGGGTAAGGGTAAGGGTAAGTTTAAGGGTAAAAGCAAGGGTAAGGGTAAGGGTAAGGGTAAGGGTAAGGGTAAGGGTAAGGGTAAGGGTAAGGGTAAGGGTAAGGGTAAGGGTAAGGGTAAGGGTAAGCTTAAGGGTAAAAGCAAGGGTAAGGGTAAGGGTAAGGGTAAGGGTAAGGGTAAAGGTAAGGGTAAGCCTAAGGGTAAAAGCAAGGGTAAGGGTAAGGGTAAGGGTAAGGGTAAGGGTAAGGGTTAGGGTAAGGGTAAGGGTAAGGGTAAGGGTAAGGGTAAGGGTAAGGGTAAGGGTAAGGGTAAGGGTAAGGGTAAGGGTAAGGGTAAGCTTAAGGGTAAAAGCAAGGGTAAGGGTAAGGGAAAGGGTAAGGGTAAGCCTAAGGGTAAAAGCAAGGGTAAGGGTAAGGGTAAGGGTAAGGGTAAGGGTAAGCTTAAGGGTAAAAGCAAGAGTAAGGGTAAGGGTAAGGGTAAGGGTAAGGGTAAGGGTAAGCTTAAGGGTAAAAGCAAGGGTAAGGGTAAAGGTAAGGGTAAGGGTAAGGGTAAGGGTAAGGGTAAGGGTAAGGGTAAGGGTAAGGGTAAGGGTAAAGGTAAGGGTAAGCCTAAGGGTAAAAGCAAGGGTAAGGGTAAGGGTAAGGGTAAGGGTAAGGGTAAGGTTAAGGGTAAGGGTAAGGGTAAGCTTAAGGGTAAAAGCAAGGGTAAGGGTAAGGGTAAGGGTAAGGGTAAGGGTAAGGGTAAGGGTAAGGGTAAGGGTAAGGGTAAGGGTAAGGGTATGGGTAAGGGTAAGGGTAAGCTTAAGGGTAAGGGTAAGGGTAAGGGTAAGGGTAAGCTTAAGGGTAAAAGCAAGGGTAAGGGTAAGGGTAAGGGTAAGGGTAAGCTTAAGGGTAAAAGCAGGGGTAAGGGTAAGGTTAAGGGTAAGGGTAAGGGTAAGGGTAAGGGTAAGGGTAAGGGTAAGGGTAAGCTTAAGGGTAAAAGCAAGGGTAAGGGTAAGGGTAAGGGTAAGGGTAAGGGTAAGGGTAAGGGTAAGGGTAAGGGTAAGGGTAAGGGTAAGGGTAAGGGTAAGGGTAAGGGTAAGCTTAAGGGTAAAAGCAAGGGTAAGGGTAAGGGTAAGGGTAAGGGTGAGGGTAAGCTTAAGGGTAAAAGCAAGGGTAAGGGTAAGGGTAAGGGTAAGGGTAAGGGTAAGGGTAAGGGTAAGGGTAAGGTTAAGGGTAAGGGTGAGGGTAAGCTTAAGGGTAAAAGCAAGGGTAAGGGTGAGGGTAAGGGTAAGGGTAAGGGTAAGTTTAAGGGTAAAAGCAAGGGTAAGGGTAAGGGTGAGGGTAAGGGTAAGGGTAAGGGTAAGGGTAAAGGTAAGGGTAAGCCTAAGAGTAAAAGCAAGGGTAAGGGTAAGGGTAAGGGTAAGGGTAAGGGTAAGGGTAAGGGTAAGGGTAAGGGTAAGGGTAAGGGTGAGCTTAAGGGTAATAGCAAGGGTAAGGATAAGGGTAAGGGTAAGGGTAAGGGTAAGGGTAAGGGTAAGGGTAAGGGTAAGCTTAAGGGTAAAAGCAAGGGTAAGGGTAAGGGTAAGGGTAAGGGTAAGGGTAAGGGTAAGGGTAAGGGTAAGGGTAAGGGTAAGGGTAAGGGTAAGCTTAAGGGTAAAAGCAAGGGTAAGGGTTAGGGTAAGGGTAAGAGTAAGGGTAAGGGTAAGGGTAAGCTTAAGGGTAAAAGCAGGGGTAAGGGTAAGGGTAAGGGTAAGGGTAAGGGTAAGGGTAAGGGTAAGGGTAAGGGTAAAGGTAAGGGTAAGCCTAAGGGTGAAAGCAAGGGTAAGGGTGAGGGTAAGGGTAAGGGTAAGGGTAAGGGTAAGGGTAAGGGTAAGGGTAAGGGTAAGGGTAAGGGTAAGCTTAAGGGTATAAGCAAGTGTAAGGGTAAGGGTAAGGGTGAGGGTAAGGGTAAGGGTAAGGGTAAGGGTAAGCTTAAGGGTAAAAGCAAGGGTAAGGTTAAGGGTAAGGGTAAGGGTAAGGGTAAGGGTAAGGGTAAGCTTAAGGGTAAGGGTAAGGGTAAGGGTAAGGGTAAGCTTAAGGGTAAAAGCAAGGGTAAGGGTAAGGGTAAGGGTAAGGGTAAGGGTAAGGGTAAAGGTAAAGGTAAGGGTAAGGGTAAGGGTAAGGGTAAGGGTAAGCTTAAGGGTAAGGGTAAGGGTAAGGGTAAGCTTAAGGGTAAAAGCAAGGGTAAGGGTAAGGGTAAGGGTAAGGGTAAGGGTAAGCTTAAGGGTAAAAGCAAGGGTAAGGGTAAGGGTAAGGGTAAGGGTAAGGGTAAGGGTAAGGGTAAGGGTAAGGGTAAGGGTAAGGGTAAGGGTAAGCTTAAGGGTAAGGGTAAGGGTAAGGGTAAGCTTAAGGGTAAAAGCAAGTGTGAGGGTAAGGGTAAGGGTAAGGGTAAGGGTAAGGGTAAAGGTAAGGGTAAGCCTAAGGGTAAAAGCAAGGGTAAGGGTAAGGGTAAGGGTAAGGGTAAGGGTAAGGGTAAGGGTAAGGGTAAGGGTAAGGGTAAGGGTAAGGGTAAGGGTAAGGGTAAGGGTAAGGGTAAGCTTAAGGGTAAAAGCAAGGGTAAGGGTAAGGGTAAGGGTAAGGGTAAGGGTAAGGGTAAGGGTTAGGGGAAAGGGTAAGGGTGAGCTTAAGGGTAAAAGCAAGGGTAAGTGTAAGGGTAAGGGTAAGGGTAAGGGTAAGGGTAAGGGTAAGGGTAAGGGTAAGGGTAAGGGTAAGCTTAAGGGTAAAAGCAAGGGTAAGTGTAAGGGTAAGGGTAAGGGTAAGGGTTAGGGTAAGGGTAAAGGTAAGGGTAAGCCTAAGGGTAAAAGCAAGGGTAAGGGTAAGGGTAAGGGTAAGGGTAAGGGTAAGGGTTAGCTTAAGGGTAAAAGCAAGGGTAAGTGTAAGGGTAAGGGTAAGGGTAAGGGTAAGGGTAAGCTTAAGGGTAAGGGTAAGGGTAAGGGTAAGCTTAAGGGTAAAAGCAAGGGTAAGGGTAAGGGTAAGGGTAAGGGTAAGGGTAAGCTTAAGGGTAAAAGCAAGGGTAAGGGTAAGGGTAAGGGTAAGGGTAAGGGTAAGGGTAAGGGTAAGGGTAAGGGTAAGCTTAAGGGTAAGGGTAAGGGTAAGAGTAAGGGTAAGCTTAAGGGTAAAAGCAAGGGTAAGGGTCAGGGTAAGGGTAAGTGTAAGGGTAAGGGTAAGGGTAAGGGTAAGGGTGAGCTTAAGGGTAAAAGCAAGGGTAAGGGTAAGGTTAAGGGTAAGGGTAAGGGTAAGGGTAAGGGTAAGGGTAAGGGTTAGCTTAAGGGTAAAAGCAAGGGTAAGGGTAAGGTAAGGGTAAGGGTAAGGGTAAGGGTAAGGGTAAGGGTAAAGGTAAGGGTAAGCCTAAGGGTAAAAGCAAGGGTAAGGGTAAGGGTAAGGGTAAGGGTAAGAGTAAGGGTAAGGGTAAGGGTAAGCTTAAGGGTAAAAGCAGGGGTAAGGGTAAGGGTAAGGGTAAGGGTAAGCCTAAGGGTAAAAGCAAGGGTAAGGGTAAGGGTAAGGGTAAGGGTAAGGGTAAGCTTAAGGGTAAAAGCAAGGGTAAGGGTAAGGGTAAGGGTAAGGGTAAGGGTAAGGGTAAGGGTAAGGGTAAGCTTAAGGGTAAAAGCAAGGGTGAGGGTAAGGGTAAGGGTAAGGGTAAGGGTAAGGGTAAGGGTAAGGGTAAGGGTAAGGGTAAGGGTAAGGGTAAGTTTAAGGGTAAAAGCAAGGGTAAGGGTAAGGGTAAGGGTAAGGGTAAGGGTAAGGGTAAGGGTAAGGGTAAGGGTAAGGGTAAGGGTAAGGGTAAGGGTAAGGGTAAGGGTAAGCTTAAGGGTAAAAGCAAGGGTAAGGGTAAGGGTGAGGGTAAGGGTAAGGGTAAAGGTAAGGGTAAGCCTAAGGGTAAAAGCAAGGGTAAGGGTAAGGGTAAGGGTAAGGGTAAGGGTTAGGGTAAGGGTAAGGGTAAGGGTAAGGGTAAGGGTAAGGGTAAGGGTAAGGGTAAGGGTAAGGGTAAGGGTAAGGGTAAGCTTAAGGGTAAAAGCAAGGGTAAGGGTAAGGGAAAGGGTAAGGGTAAGCCTAAGGGTAAAAGCAAGGGTAAGGGTAAGGGTAAGGGTAAGGGTAAGGGCAAGCTTAAGGGTAAAAGCAAGAGTAAGGGTAAGGGTAAGGGTAAGGGTAAGGGTAAGGGTAAGCTTAAGGGTAAAAGCAAGGGTAAGGGTAAGGGTAAGGGTAAGGGTAAGGGTAAGGTTAAGGGTAAGGGTAAGGGTAAGCTTAAGGGTAAAAGCAAGGGTAAGGGTAAGGGTAAGGGTAAGGGTAAGGGTAAGGTTAAGGGTAAGGGTAAGGGTAAGCTTAAGGGTAAAAGCAAGGGTAAGGGTAAGGGTAAGGGTAAGGGTAAGGGTAAGCCTAAGGGTAAAAGCAAGGGTAAGGGTAAGGGTAAGGGTAAGGGTAAGGGTAAGGTTAAGGGTAAGGGTAAGGGTAAGCTTAAGGGTAAAAGCAAGGGTAAGGGTAAGGGTAAGGGTAAGGGTAAGGGTAAGGGTAAAGGTAAGGGTAAGCCTAAGGGTAAAAGCAAGGGTAAGGGTAAGGGTAAGGGTAAGGGTAAGGTTAAGGGTAAGGGTAAGGGTAAGCTTAAGGGTAAAAGCAAGGGTAAGGGTGAGGGTTAGGGTAAGGGTAAGGGTAAGGGTAAGGGTAAGGGTAAGGGTAAGGGTAAGGGTAAGGGTAAGGGTAAGCTTAAGGGTAAGGGTAAGGGTAAGGGTAAGGGTAAGCTTAAGGGTAAAAGCAAGGGTAAGGGTAAGGGTAAGGGTAAGGGTAAGCTTAAGGGTAAAAGCAAGGGTAAGGGTAAGGGTAAGGGTAAGGGTAAGGGTAAGGGTAAGGGTAAGGGTAAGGGTAAGGGTAAGCTTAAGGGTAAAAGCAAGGGTAAGGGTAAGGGTAAGGGTAAGGGTAAGGGTAAGGGTAAGGGTAAGGGTAAGGGTTAGGGTAAGGGTAAGGGTAAGGGTAAGGGTAAGGGTAAGCTTAAGGGTAAAAGCAAGGGTAAGGGTAAGGGTAAGGGTAAGGGTAAGCCTAAGGGTAAAAGCAAGGGTAAGGGTAAGGTTAAGGGTAAGGGAAAGGGTAAGCTTAAGGGTAAAAGCAAGGGTAAGGGTGAGGGTAAGGGTAAGGATAAGGGTAAGCTTAAGGGTAAAAGCAAGGGTAAGGGTAAGGGTGAGGGTAAGGGTAAGGGTAAGGGTAAGGGTAAGGGTAGAGGTAAGGGTAAGCCTAAGAGTAAAAGCAAGGGTAAGGGTAAGGGTAAGGGTAAGGGTAAGGGTAAGGGTAAGGGTAAGGGTAAGGGTAAGGGTAAGGGTAAGGGTAAGGGTAAGCTTAAGGGTAAAATCAAGGGTAAGGATAAGGGTAAGGGTAAGGGTAAGGGTAAGGGTAAGGGTAAGGGTAAGGGTAAGCTTAAGGGTAAAAGCAAGGGTAAGGGTAAGGGTAAGGGTAAGGGTAAGGGTAAGGGTAAGGGTAAGGGTAAGGGTAAGGGTAAGGGAAAGGGTAAGGGTAAGCTTAAGGGTAAAAGCAAGGGTAAGGGTTAGGGTAAGGGTAAGAGTAAGAGTAAGGGTAAGGGTAACCTTAAGGGTAAAAGCAAGGGTAAGGGTAAGGGTAAGGGTAAGGGTAAGGGTAAGGGTAAGGGTAAAGGTAAGGGTAAGCCTAAGGGTAAAAGCAAGGGTAAGGGTAAGGGTAAGGGTAAGGGTAAGGGTAAGGGTAAGGGTAAGGGTAAGGGTAAGGGTAAGGGTAAGGGTAAGGGTAAGGGTAAGGGTAAGGGTAAGGGTAAGGGTAAGGGTAAGGGTAAGGGTAAGCTTAAGGGTATAAGCAAGTGTAAGGGTAAGGGTAAGGGTGAGGGTAAGGGTAAGGGTAAGGGTAAGGGTAAGCTTAAGGGTAAAAGCAAGGGTAAGGGTAAGGGTAAGGGTAAGGGTAAGGGTAAGGGTAAGGGTAAGGGTAAGCTTAAGGGTAAAAGCAAGGGTAAGGGTAAGGGTAAGGGTAAGGGTAAGGGTAAGGGTAAGGGTAAGGGTAAGGGTAAGAGTAAGGGTAAGGGTAAGGGTAAGGGTAAGGAAAAAGGTAAGGTTAAGCCTAAGGGTAAAAGCAAGGGTAAGGGTAAGGGTAAGGGTAAGGGTAAGGGTAAGGGTAAGGGTAAGGGTAAGGGTAAGGGTAAGGGTAAGGGTAAGGGTAAGGGTAAGGGTAAGGGTAAGCTTAAGGGTAAAAGCAAGGGTAAGGGTAAGGGTAAGGGTAAGGGTAAGCCTAAGGGTAAAAGCAAGGGTAAGGGTAAGGGTAAGGGTAAGGGTAAGGGTAAGGGTAAGCTTAAGGGTAAAAGCAAGGGTAAGGGTAAGGGTAAGGGTAAGGGTAAGGGTAAGGGTAAGGGTAAGGGTAAGGGTAAGGGTAAGCTTAAGGGTAAAAGCAAGGGTAAGGGTAAGGGTAAGGGTAAGAGTAAGGGTAAGGGTAAGGGTAAGGGTAAGGGTAAAGGTAAGGGTAAGCCAAAGGGTCAAAGCAAGGGTAATGGTAAGGGTAAGGGTAAGGGTAAGGGTAAGAGTAAGGGTAAGGGTAAGGGTAAGCTTAAGGGTAAAAGCAAGGGTAAGGGTAAGGGTAAGGGTAAGGGTAAGGGTAAGGGTAAGGGTGAGGGTAAGGGTAAGGGTAAGGGTAAGGGTAAGCTTAAGGGTAAGGGTAAGGGTAAGGGTAAGGGTAAGCCTAAGGGTAAAAGCAAGGGTAAGTGTAAGGGTAAGGGTAAGGGTAAGGGTAAGCTTAAGGGTAAAAGCAAGGGTAAGGGTAAGGGTAAGGGTAAGGGTAAGGGTAAGGGTAAGGGTAAGGGTAAGGGTAAGCTTAAGGGTAAAAGCAAGGGTAAGGGTAAGGGTAAGGGTAAGGGTAAGGGTAAGGGTAAGGCTAAAGGTAAGGGTAAGCCTAAGGGTAAAAGCAAGGGTAAGGGTAAGGGTAAGGGTAAGAGTAAGGGTAAGGGTAAGGGTAAGGGTAAGGGTAAGGGTAAGGGTAAAGGTAAGGGTAAGGGTAAGCTTAAGGGTAAAAGCAAGGGTAAGGGTAAGGGTAAGGGTAAGAGTAAGGGTAAGGGTAAGGGTAAGCTTAAGGGTAAAAGCAAGGGTAAGGGTAAGGGTAAGGGTAAGGGTAAGGGTAAGGGTAAGGGTAAGGGTAAGGGTAAGGGTAAGGGTAAGGGTAAGGGTAAGGGTAAGGGTAAGGGTAAGGGTAAGCTTAAGGGTAAAAGCAAGGGTAAGGGTAAGGGTAAGGGTAAGGGTAAGGGTAAGGGTAAGGGTAAGGGTAAGGGTAAGGGTAAGCTTAAGGGTAAAAGCAAGGGTAAGGGTAAGGGTAAGGGTAAGGGTAAGGGTAAGGGTAAGGGTAAGGGTAATGGTAAGGGTAAAGGTAAGGGTAAGCCTAAGGGTAAAAGCAAGGGTAAGGGTAAGGGTAAGGGTAAGGGTAAGGGTAAGGGTAAGGTTAAGGGTAAGGGTTAGGGTAAGGGTAAGGGTAAGGGTAAGGGTAAGCTTAAGGGTAAAAGCAAGGGTAAGGGTAAGGGTAGGGGTAAGGGTAAGGGTAAGGGTAAGGGTAAGCTTAAGGTTAAGGGTAAGGGTAAGGGTAAGCTTAAGGGTAAAAGCAAGGGTAAGGGTAAGGGTAAGGGTAAGGGTAAGGGTAAGCTTAAGGGTAAAAGCAAGGGTAAGGGTAAGGGTAAGGGTAAGGGTAAGGGTAAGGGTAAGGGTAAGCTTAAGGGTAAGGGTAAGGGTAAGAGTAAGGGTAAGCATAAGGGTAAAAGCAAGGGTAAGGGTCAGGGTAAGGGTAAGTGTATGGGTAAGGGTAAGGGTAAGGGTAAGGGTGAGCTTAAGGGTAAAAGCAAGGGTAAGGGTAAGGTTAAGGGTAAGGGTAAGGGTAAGGGTAAGGGTAAGGGTAAGGGTAAGGGTAAGGGTAAGGGTTAGCTTAAGGGTAAAATCAAGGGTAAGGTAAGGGTAAGGGTAAGGGTAAGTGTAAGGGTAAGGGTAAGGGTAAGGGTAAAGGTAAGGGTAAGCCTAAGGGTAAAAGCAAGGGTAAGGGAAAGAGTAAGGGTAAGGGTAAGAGTAAGGGTAAGGGTAAGGGTAAGCTTAAGGGTAAAAGCAGGGGTAAGGGTAAGGGTAAGGGTAAGGGTAAGCCTAAGGGTAAAAGCAAGGGTAAGGGTAAGGGTAAGGGTAAGGGTAAGGGTAAGCTTAAGGGTAAAAGCAAGGGTAAGGGTAAGGGTAAGGGTAAGGGTAAGGGTAAGGGTAAGCTTAAGGGTAAAAGCAAGGGTGAGGGTAAGGGTAAGGGTAAGGGTAAGGGTAAGGGTAAGGGTAAGGGTAAGGGTAAGGGTAAGTTTAAGGGTAAAAGCAAGGGTAAGGGTAAGGGTAAGGGTAAGGGTAAGGGTAAGGGTAAGGGTAAGGGTAAGGGTAAGGGTAAGGGTAAGCTTAAGGGTAAAAGCAAGGGTAAGGGTAAGGGTAAGGGTAAGGGTAAGGGTAAGGGTAAAGGTAAGGGTAAGCCTAAGGGTAAAAGCAAGGGTAAGGGTAAGGGTAAGGGTAAGGGTAAGGGTAAGGGTTAGGGTAAGGGTAAGGGTAAGGGTAAGGGTAAGGGTAAGGGTAAGGGTAAGGGTAAGGGTAAGGGTAAGGGTAAGGGTAAGGGTAAGGGTAAGGGTAAGGGTAAGCTTAAGGGTAAAAGCAAGGGTAAGGGTAAGGAAAAGGGTAAGGGTAAGCCTAAGGGTAAAAGCAAGGGTAAGGGTAAGGGTAAGGGTAAGGGTAAGGGTAAGCTTAAGGGTAAAAGCAAGAGTAAGGGTAAGGGTAAGGGTAAGGGTAAGGGTAAGGGTAAGCTTAAGGGTAAAAGCAAGGGTAAGGGTAAAGGTAAGGGTAAGGGTAAGGGTAAGGGTAAGGGTAAGGGTAAGGGTAAGGGTAAGGGTAAGGGTAAGGGTAAAGGTAAGGGTAAGCCTAAGGGTAAAAGCAAGGGTAAGGGTAAGGGTAAGGGTAAGGGTAAGGGTAAGGTTAAGGGTAAGGGTAAGGGTAAGCTTAAGGGTAAAAGCAAGGGTAAGGGTAAGGGTAAGGGTAAGGGTAAGGGTAAGGGTAAGGGTAAGGGTAAGGGTAAGGGTAAGGGTAAGGGTAAGGGTAAGGGTAAGGGTAAGGGTAAGCTTAAGGGTAAGGGTAAGAATAAGGGTAAGGGTAAGCTTAAGGGTAAAAGCAAGGGTAAGGGTAAGGGTAAGGGTAAGGGTAAGCTTAAGGGTAAAAGCAAGGGTAAGGGTAAGGGTAAGGGTAAGGGTAAGGGTAAGGGTAAGGGTAAGGGTAAGGGTAAGGGTAAGCTTAAGGGTAAGGGTAAGGGTAAGGGTAAGGGTAAGCTTAAGGGTAAAAGCAAGGGTAAGGGTAAGGGTAAGGGTAAGGGTAAGGGTAAGGGTAAGGGTAAGGGTAAGCTTAAGGGTAAGGGTAAGGGTAAGGGTAAGGGTAAGCTTAAGGGTAAAAGCAAGGGTAAGGGTAAGGGTGAGGGTAAGGGTAAGGGTAAGGGTAAGCTTAAGGGTAAGGGTAAGGGTAAGGGTAAGGGTAAGCTTAAGGGTAAAAGCAAGGGTAAGGGTAAGGGTAAGGGTAAGGGTAAGGGTAAGGGTAAAGGTAAGGGTAAGGGTAAGGGTAAGGGTAAGGGTAAGGGTAAGGGTAAGGGTAAGGGTAAGGGTAAGGGTAAGGGAAATCTTAAGGGTAAGGGTAAGGGTAAGGGTAAGGGTAAGCTTAAGGGTAAAAGCAAGGGTAAGGGTAAGGGTAAGGGTAAGGGTAAGGGTAAGCTTAAGGGTAAAAGCAAGGGTAAGGTTAAGGGTAAGGGTAAGGGTAAGGGTAAGGGTAAGGGTAAGGGTAAGGGTAAGGGTAAGGGTAAGGGTAAGCTTAAGGGTAAGGGTAAGGGTAAGGGTAAGGGTAAGCTTAAGGGTAAAAGCAAGGGTAAGGGTAAGGGTAAGGGTAAGGGTAAGGGTAAAGGTAAGGGTAAGCCTAAGGGTAAAAGCAAGGATAAGGGTAAGGGTAAGGGTAAGGGTAAGGGTAAGGGTAAGGGTAAGGGTAAGGGTAAGGGTAAGCTTAAGGGTAAAAGCAAGGGTAAGGGTAATGGTAAGGGTAAGGGTAAGGGTAAGGGTAAAGGTAAGGGTAAGGGTAAGGGTAAGGGTAAGGGTAAGGGTAAGCTTAAGGGTAAAAGCAAGGGTAAGGGTAAGGGTAAGGGTAAGGGTAAGGGTAAGGGTAAGCTTAAGGGTAAAAGCAAGGGTAAGGGTAAGGGTAAGGGTAAGGGTAAGGGTTAGGGTAAGGGTAAAGGTAAGGGTAAGCCTAAGGGTAAAAGCAAGGGTAAGGGTAAGGGTAAGGGTAAGGGTAAGAGTAAGGGTAAGGGTAAGGGTAAGGGTAAGGGTAAGAGTAAGGGTAAGGGTAAGGGTAAGCTAAAGGGTAAAAGCAAGGGTAAGGGTAAGGGTAAGGGTAAGCCTAAGGGTAAAAGCAAGGGTAAGGGTAAGGGTAAGGGTAACGGTAAGGGTAAGCTTAAGGGTAAAAGCAAGGGTAAGGGTGAGGGTAAGGGTAAGGGTAAGGGTAAGGGTAAGGGTAAGGGTAAGGGTAAGCTTAAGGGTAAAAGCAAGGGTAAGGGTAAGGGTAAGGGTAAGGGTAAGGGTAAGGGTAAGGGTAAGGGTAAGGGTAAGGGTAAGGGTAAAGGTAAGGGTAAGCCTAAGGGTAAAAGCAAGGGTAAGGGTAAGGGTAAGGGTAAGGGTAAGGGTAAGGGTAAGGGTAAGCTTAAGGGTAAAAGCAAGGGTAAGGGTAAGGGTAAGGGTAAGGGTAAGGGTAAGGGTAAGGGTAAGGGTAAAGGTAAGGGTAAGGGTAAGGGTAAGGGTAAGGGTAAGGGTAAGGGTAAGCTTAAGGGTAAAAGCAAGGGTAAGGGTTAGGGTAAGGGTAAGGGTAAGGGTAAGGGTAAGGGTAAGGGTAAGCTTAAGGGTAAAAGCAAGGGTAAGGGTAAGGGTAAGGGTAAGGGTAAGGGTAAGGGTAAGGGTAAGGGTAAGGGTAAGGGTAAGGGTAAGGGTAAGGGTAAGGGTAAGGGTAAGGGTAAGCTTAAGGGTAAAAGCAAGGGTAAGGGTAAGGGTAAGGGTAAGGGTAAGGGTAAGGGTAAGGGTAAGGGTAAGGGTAAGGGTAAGCTTAAGGGTGAAAGCAAGGGTAAGGGTAAGGGTAAGGGTAAGGGTTAGGGTAAGGGTAAAGGTAAGGGTAAGCCTAAGGGTAAAAGCAAGGGTAAGGGTAAGGGTAAGGGTAAGGGTAAGGGTAAGGGTAAGGGTAAGGGTAAGGGTAAGGGTAAGGGTAAGGGTAAGAGTAAGGGTAAGGGTGAGGGTAAGCTTAAGGGTAAAAGCAAGGGTAAGGGTAAGGGTAAGGGTAAGGGTAAGCCTAAGGGTAAAAGCAAGGGTAAGGGTAAGGGTAAGGGTAAGGGTAAGGGTAAGCTTAAGGGTAAAAGCAAGGGTAAGGGTAAGGGTAAGGGTAAGGGTAAGGGTAAGGGTAAGGGTAAGGGTAAGCTTAAGGGTAAAAGCAAGGGTAAGGGTAAGGGTAAGGGTAAGGGTAAGGGTAAGGGTAAGGGTAAGGGTAAGGGTAAGGGTAAGGGTGAGGGTAAGGGTAAGGGTACAGGTAAGGGTAAGCCTAAGGGTAAAAGCAAGGGTAAGGGTAAGGGTAAGGGTAAGGGTAAGGGTAAGCTTAAGGGTAAAAGCAAGGGTAAGGGTAAGGGTAAGGGTAAGGGTAAGGGTAAGGGTAAGGGTAAGGGTAAGGGTAAGGGTAAGGGTAAGCTTAAGGGTAAAAGCAAGGGTAAGGGTAAGGGTAAGGGTAAGGGTAAGGGTAAGGGTAAGGGTAATGGTAAGGGTAAGGGTAAGGGTAAGGGTAAGGGTAATGGTAAGCTAAAGGGTAAAAACAAGGGTAAGGGTTAGGGTAAGGGTAAGGGTAAGAGTAAGGGTAAGGGTAAGCTTAAGGGTAAAAGCAAGGGTAAGGGTAAGGGTAAGGGTAAGGGTAAGGGTAAGGGTAAGGGTAAGGGTAAGGGTAAAGGTAAGGGTAAGCCTAAGGGTAAAAGCAAGGGTAAGGGTAAGGGTAAGGGTAAGGGTAAGGGTAAGGGTAAGGGTAAGGGTAAGGGTAAGGGTAAGGGTAAGGGTAAGGGTAAGGGTAAGGGTAAGGGTAAGGGTAAGGGTAAGGGTAAGGGTAAGGGTAAGCTTAAGGGTATAAGCAAGGGTAAGGGTAAGGGTAAGGGTGAGGGTAAGGGTAAGGGTAAGGGTAAGGGTAAGGGTAAGCTTAAGGGTAAAAGCAAGGGTAAGGGTAAGGGTAAGGGTAAGGGTAAGGGTAAGGGTAAGGGTAAGCTTAAGGGTAAAAGCAAGGGTAAGGGTAAGGGTAAGGGTAAGGGTAAGGGTAAGGGTAAGGGTAAGGGTAAGGGTAAGGGTAAAGGTAAGGGTAAGCCTAAGGGTAAAAGCAAGGGTAAGGGTAAGGGTAAGGGTAAGGGTAAGGGTAAGGGTAAGGGTAAGGGTAAGGGTAAGGGTAAGGGTAAGGGTAAGTGTAAGGGTAAGCTTAAGGGTAAAAGCAAGGGTAAGGGTAAGGGTAAGGGTAAGGGTAAGCCTAAGGGTAAAAGCAAGGGTAAGGGTAAGGGTAAGGGTAAGGGTAAGGGTAAGCTTAAGGGTAAAAGCAAGGGTAAGGGTAAGGGTAAGGGCAAGGGTAAGGGTAAGGGTAAGCTTAAGGGTAAAAGCAAGGGTAAGGGTAAGGGTAAGGGTAAGGGTAAGGGTAAGGGTAAGGGTAAAGGTAAGGGTAAGCCTAAGGGTAAAAGCAAGGGTAAGGGTAAGGGTAAGGGTAAGGGTAAGGGTAAGGGTAAGGGTAAGGGTAAGGGTAAGGGTAAGGGTAAGGGTAAGGGTAAGGGTAAGGGTAAGGGTAAGCTTAAGGGTAAAAGCAAGGGTAAGGGTAAGGGTAAGGGTAAGGGTAAGGGTAAGGGTAAGGGTAAGGGTAAGGGTAAGGGTAAGGGTAAGCTTAAGGGTAAAAGCAAGGGTAAGGGTAAGGGTAAGGGTAAGGGTAAGGGTAAGGGTGAGGGTAAGGGTAAGGGTAAGGGTAAGGGTAAGGGTAAGCTTAAGGGTGAAAGCAAGGGTAAGGGTAAGGGTAAGGGTAAGGGTAAGCTTAAGGGTAAGGGTAAGGGTAAGGGTAAGGGTAAGGGTAAGGGTAAGGGTAAAGGTAAGGGTAAGCCTAAGGGTAAAAGCAAGGGTAAGGGTAAGGGTAAGGGTAAGGGTAAGGGTAAGGGTAAAGGTAAGGGTAAGGGTAAGGGTAAGGGTAAGGGTAAGGGTAAGGGTAAGGGTAAGGGTAAGCTTAAGGGTAAAAGCAAGGGTGAGGGTAAGGGTAAGGGTAAGGGTGAGGGTAAGGGTAAGGGTAAGGGTAAGGGTAAGGGTAAGGGTAAGGGTAAGGGTAAGGGTAAGCCTAAGGGTAAAAGCAAGGGTAAGGGTAAGGGTAAGGGTAAGGGTAAGGGTAAGCTTAAGGGTAAAAGCAAGGGTAAGGGTAAGGGTAAGGGTAAGGGTAAGGGTAAGGGTAAGCTTAAGGGTAAAAGCAAGGGTAAGGGTAAGGGTAAGGGTAAGGGTAAGGGTAAGGGTAAGGGTAAAGGTAAGGGTAAGCCTAAGGGTAAAAGCAAGGGTATGGGTAAGGGTAAGGGTAAGGGTAAGGGTAAGGGTAAGGGTAAGGGTAAGGGTAAGGGTAAGGGTAAGGGTAAGGGTAAGGGTAAGGGTAAGGGTAAGGGTAAGCTTAAGGGTAAAAGCAAGGGTAAGGGTAAGGGTAAGGGTAAGGGTAAGGGTAAGGGTAAGGGTAAGGGTAAGGGTAAGGGTAAGGGTAAGGGTAAGGGTAAGGGTAAGGGTAAGGGTAAGGGTAAGGGTAAGCTTAAGGGTAAAAGCAAGGGTAAGGGTAAGGGTAATGGTAAGGGTAAGGGTAAGGGTAAGGGTAAGGGTAAGGGTAAGGGTAAGGGTAAGCTTAAGGGTAAAAGCAAGGGTAAGGGTAAGGGTAAGGGTAAGGGTAAGAGTAAGGGTAAGGGTAAGCCTAAGGGTAAAAGCAAGGGTAAGGGTAAGGGTAAAAGCAAGGGTAAGGGTAAGGGTAAGGGTAAGGGTAAGGGTAAGGGTAAGGGTAAGGGTAAGGGTAAAGGTAAGGGTAAGCTTAAGGGTAAAAGCAAGGGTAAGGGTAAGGGTAAGGGTAAGGGTAAGGGTAAGTGTAAGCTTAAGGGTAAAAGCAAGGGTAAGGGTAAGGGTAAGGGTAAAGGTAAGGGTAAGCCTTAGGGTAAAAGCAAGGGTAAGGGTAAGGGTAAGGGTAAGGGTAAGGGTAAGGGTAAGGGTAAGGGTAAGGGTAAGGGTAAGGGTAAGCTTAAGGGTAAAAGCAAGGGTAAGGGTAAGGGTAAGGGTAAGGGTAAGGGTAAAGGTAAGGGTAAGGGTAAGGGTAAGGGTAAGCTTAAGGGTAAAAGCAAGGGTAAGGGTAAGGGTAAGGTTAAGGGTAAGGGTAAGGGTAAGGGTAAGGGTAAGGGTAAGGGTAAGGGTAAGGGTAAGCTTAAGGGTAAAAGCAAGGGTAAGGGATAGGGTAAGGGTAAGGGTAAGGGTAAGGGTAAGCTTGAGGGTAAAAGCAAGGGTAAGGGTAAGGGTAAGGGTAAGGGTAAGGGTAAGGGTAAAGGTTAGGGTAAGCCTAAGGGTAAAAGCAAGGGTAAGGGTAAGGGTAAGGGTAAGGGTAAGGGTAAGGGTAAGGGTAAGGGTAAGGGTAAGGGTAAGGGTAAGGGTAAGGGTAAGGGTAAGGGTAAGGGTAAGCTTAAGGGTATAAGCAAGGGTAAGGGTAAGGGTAAGGGTGAGGGTAAGGGTAAGGGTAAGGGTAAGCTTAAGGGTAAAAGCAAGGGTAAGGGTAAGGGTAAGGATAAGGGTGAGGGTAAGGGTAAGGGTAAGCTTAAGGGTAAAAGCAAGGGTAAGGGTAAGGGTAAGGGTAAGGGTAAGGGTAAGGGTAAGGGTAAGGGTAAGGGTAAGGGTAAGGGTAAGGGTAAGGGTAAGGGTAAAGGTTAGGGTAAGCCTAAGGGTAAAAGCAAGGGTAAGGGTAAAGGTAAGGGTAAGGGTAAGGGTAAGGGTAAGGGTAAGGGTAAGGGTAAGGGTAAGTGTAAGGGTAAGGGTAAGGGTAAGGGTAAAAGCAGGGGTAAGGGTAAGGGTAAGGGTAAGGGTAAGCCTAAGGGTAGAACAAGGGTAAGGGTAAGGGTAAGGGTAAGGGTAAGCTTAAGGGTAAAAGCAAGGGTAAGGGTAAGGGTAAGGGTGAGGGTAAGGGTAAGCTTAAGGGTTAAAGCAAGGGTAAGGGTAAGGGTAAGGGTAAGGGTAAGGGTAAAGGTAAGGGTAAGCCTAAGGGTAAAAGCAAGGGTAAGGGTGAGGGTAAGGGTAAGGGTAAGGGTAAGGGTAAGGGTAAGGGTAAGGGTAAGGGTAAGGGTAAGGGTAAGGGTAAGGGTAAGGGTAAGGGTAAGGGTAAGGGTAAGCTTAAGGGTAAAAGCAAGGGTAAGGGTAAGGGTAAGGGTAAGGGTAAGGGTAAGGGTAAGGGTAAGGGTAAGGGTAAGGGTAAGCTTAAGGGTAAAAGCAAGGGTAAGGGTAAGGGTAAGGGTGAGGGTAAGGGTAAGGGTAAGGGTAAGGGTAAGCTTAAGGGTAAAAGCAAGGGTAAGGGTAAGGGTAAGGGTAAGGGTAAGCTTAAGGGTAAAAGCAAGGGTAAGGGTAAGGGTAAGGGTAAGGGTAAGGGTAAGGGTAAGGGTAAGGGTAAAGGTAAGGGTAAGCCTAAGGGTAAAAGCAAGGGTAAGGGTAAGGGTTAGGGTAAGGGTAAGGGTAAGGGTAAGGGTAAGGGTAAGGGTAAGGGTAAGTGTAAGGGTAAGGGTAAGGGTAAGCTTAAGGGTAAAAGCAAGGGTAAGGGTAAGGGTAAGGGCAAGGGTAAGGGTAAGGGTAAGGGTAAGGGTAAGGGTAAGGGTAAGGGTAAGGGTAAGGGTAAGGGTAAGGGTAAGCTTAAGGATAAGGGTAAGGGTAAGGGTAAAGGTAAGGGTAAGCCTAAGGGTAAAAGCAAGGGTAAGGGTAAGGGTTAGGGTAAGGGTAAGGGTTAGGGTAAGGGTAAGGGTAAGGGTAAGGGTAAGGGTAAGGGTAAGGGTAAGTGTAAGGGTAAGGGTAAGGGTAAGCTTAAGGGTAAAAGCAAGGGTAAGGGTAAGGGTAAGGGTAAGGGTAAGGGTAAGGGTAAGGGTAAGGGTAAGGGTAAGGGTAAGGGTAAGGGTAAGGGTAAGGGTAAGGGTAAGCTTAAGGGTAAGGGTAAGGGTAAGGGTAAGGGTAAGGGTAAGCTTAAGGGTAAGGGTAAGGGTAAGGGTAAGGGTAAGGGTAAGGGTAAGCTTAAGGGTAAAAGCAAGGGTAAGGGTAAGGGTAAGGGTAAGGGTAAGGGTAAGGGTAAGGGTAAGCTTAAGGGTAAAAGCAAGGGTAAGGGTAAGGCTAAGGGTAAGGGTAAGGGTAAGGGTAAAGGTAAGGGTAAGCCTAAGGGTAAAAGCAAGGGTAAGGGTAAGGGTAAGGGTAAGGGTAAGGGTAAGGGTAAGGGTAAGGGTAAGGGTAAGGGTAAGCTTAAGGGTAAAAGCAAGGGTAAGGGTAAGGGTAAGGGTAAGGGTAAGGGTAAGGGTAAGGGTAAGGGTAAGGGTAAGGGTAAGGGTAAGGGTAAGGGTAAGGGTAAGGGTAAGGGTAAGGGTAAGGGTAAGGGTAAGGGTAAGGGTAAGGGTAAGGGTAAGGGTAAGGGTAAGGGTAAGGGTAAGGGTAAGGGTAAGGGTAAGGGTAAGGGTAAGGGTAAGGGTAAGGGTAAGGGTAAGCTTAAGGGTAAAAGCAAGGGTGAGGGTAAGGGTAAGGGTAAGGGTAAGGGTAAGGGTAAGGGTAAGGGTAAGCTTAAGGGTGAAAGCAAGGGTAAGGGTAAGGGTAAGGGTAAGGGTAAGGGTAAGGGTAAAGGTAAGGGTAAGCCTAAGGGTAAAAGCAAGGGTAAGGGTAAGGGTAAGGGTAAGGGTAAGGGTAAGCTTAAGGGTAAAAGCAAGGGTAAGGGTAAGGGTAAGGGTATGGGTAAGGGTAAGGGTAAGGGTAAGGGTAAGGGTAAGCTTAAGGGTAAGGATAAGGGTAAGGGTAAAAGCAAGGGTAAGGGTAAGGGTAAGGGTAAGCTTAAGGGTAGAAGCAAGGGTAAGGGTAAGGGTAAGGGTAAGGGTAAGGGTAAGGGTAAGGGTAAGGGTAAGCTTAAGGGTAAGCTTAAGGGTAAGGGTAAGGGTAAGGGTAAGGGTAAGCTTAAGGGTAAAAGCAAGGGTAAGGGTAAGGGTAAGGGTGAGGGTAAGGGTAAGGGTAAGGGTAAGGGCAAGGGTAAGGGTAAGCTTAAGGGTAAAAGCAAGGGTAAGGGTAAGGGTAAGGGTAAGGGTAAAGGAAAGGGTAAGGGTAAGGGTAAGGGTAAGGGTAAGGGTAAGGGTAAGGGTAAGGGTAAGCTTAAGGGTAAAAGCGAGGGTAAGGGTAAGGGTAAGGGTAAGGGTAAGGGTAAGGGTAAGGGTAAGGGTAAGGGTAAAGGTAAGGGTAAGCCTAAGGGTAAAAGCAAGGGTAAGGGTAAGGGTAAGGGTAAGGGTAAGGGTAAGAGTAAGGGTAAGGGTAAGGGTAAGGGTTAGCTTAAGGGTAAAAGCAAGGGTAAGGGTAAGGGTAAGGGTAAGGGTAAGGGTAAGCCTAAGGGTAAAAGCAAGGGTAAGGGTAAGGGTAAGGGTAAGGGTAAGGGTAAGCTTAAGGGTAAAAGCAAGGGTAAGGGTAAGGGTAAGGGTAAGAGTAAGGGTAAGGGTAAGGGTAAGCTTAAGGGTAAAAGCAAGGGTGAGGGTAAGGGTAAGGGTAAGGGTAAGGGTAAGGGTAAGGGTAAGGGTAAGGGTAAGGGTAAGGGTAAGGGTAAGGGTAAGCTTAAGGGTAAAAGCAAGGGTAAGGGTAAGGGTAATGGTAAGGGTAAGGGTAAGGGTAAGGGTAAGGGTAAGGGTAAGGGTAAGCTTAAGGGTAAAAGCAAGGGTAAGGGTAAGGGTAAGGGTAAGGGTAAGAGTAAGGGTAAGGGTAAGCCTAAGGGTAAAAGCAAGGGTAAGGGTAAGGGTAAAAGCAAGGGTAAGGGTAAGGGTAAGGGTAAGGGTAAGGGTAAGGGTAAGGGTAAGGGTAAGGGTAAAGGTAAGGGTAAGCTTAAGGGTAAAAGCAAGGGTAAGGGTAAGGGTAAGGGTAAGGGTAAGGGTAAGTGTAAGCTTAAGGGTAAAAGCAAGGGTAAGGGTAAGGGTAAGGGTAAAGGTAAGGGTAAGCCTTAGGGTAAAAGCAAGGGTAAGGGTAAGGGTAAGGGTAAGGGTAAGGGTAAGGGTAAGGGTAAGGGTAAGGGTAAGGGTAAGCTTAAGGGTAAAAGCAAGGGTAAGGGTAAGGGTAAGGGTAAGGGTAAGGGTAAAGGTAAGGGTAAGGGTAAGGGTAAGGGTAAGCTTAAGGGTAAAAGCAAGGGTAAGGGTAAGGGTAAGGTTAAGGGTAAGGGTAAGGGTAAGGGTAAGGGTAAGGGTAAGGGTAAGGGTAAGGGTAAGCTTAAGGGTAAAAGCAAGGGTAAGGGATAGGGTAAGGGTAAGGGTAAGGGTAAGGGTAAGCTTGAGGGTAAAAGCAAGGGTAAGGGTAAGGGTAAGGGTAAGGGTAAGGGTAAGGGTAAAGGTTAGGGTAAGCCTAAGGGTAAAAGCAAGGGTAAGGGTAAGGGTAAGGGTAAGGGTAAGGGTAAGGGTAAGGGTAAGGGTAAGGGTAAGGGTAAGGGTAAGGGTAAGGGTAAGGGTAAGGGTAAGGGTAAGGGTAAGCTTAAGGGTATAAGCAAGGGTAAGGGTAAGGGTAAGGGTGAGGGTAAGGGTAAGGGTAAGGGTAAGCTTAAGGGTAAAAGCAAGGGTAAGGGTAAGGGTAAGGATAAGGGTGAGGGTAAGGGTAAGGGTAAGCTTAAGGGTAAAAGCAAGGGTAAGGGTAAGGGTAAGGGTAAGGGTAAGGGTAAGGGTAAGGGTAAGGGTAAGGGTAAGGGTAAGGGTAAGGGTAAGGGTAAGGGTAAAGGTAAGGGTAAGCCTAAGGGTAAAAGCAAGGGTAAGGGTAAAGGTAAGGGTAAGGGTAAGGGTAAGGGTAAGGGTAAGGGTAAGGGTAAGGGTAAGGGTAAGGGTAAGGGTAAGGGTAAGGGTAAGGGTAAGGGTAAGGGTAAGGGTAAAAGCAGGGGTAAGGGTAAGGGTAAGGGTAAGGGTAAGCCTAAGGGTAGAACAAGGGTAAGGGTAAGGGTAAGGGTAAGGGTAAGCTTAAGGGTAAAAGCAAGGGTAAGGGTAAGGGTAAGGGTGAGGGTAAGGGTAAGCTTAAGGGTTAAAGCAAGGGTAAGGGTAAGGGTAAGGGTAAGGGTAAGGGTAAAGGTAAGGGTAAGCCTAAGGGTAAAAGCAAGGGTAAGGGTGAGGGTAAGGGTAAGGGTAAGGGTAAGGGTAAGGGTAAGGGTAAGGGTAAGGGTAAGGGTAAGGGTAAGGGTAAGGGTAAGGGTAAGGGTAAGGGTAAGGGTAAGCTTAAGGGTAAAAGCAAGGGTAAGGGTAAGGGTAAGGGTAAGGGTAAGGGTAAGGGTAAGGGTAAGGGTAAGGGTAAGGGTAAGGGTAAGCTTAAGGGTAAAAGCAAGGGTAAGGGTAAGGGTAAGGGTGAGGGTAAGGGTAAGGGTAAGGGTAAGGGTAAGCTTAAGGGTAAAAGCAAGGGTAAGGGTAAGGGTAAGGGTAAGGGTAAGCTTAAGGGTAAAAGCAAGGGTAAGGGTAAGGGTAAGGGTAAGGGTAAGGGTAAGGGTAAGGGTAAGGGTAAAGGTAAGGGTAAGCCTAAGGGTAAAAGCAAGGGTAAGGGTAAGGGTTAGGGTAAGGGTAAGGGTAAGGGTAAGGGTAAGGGTAAGGGTAAGGGTAAGTGTAAGGGTAAGGGTGAGGGTAAGCTTAAGGGTAAAAGCAAGGGTAAGGGTAAGGGTAAGGGCAAGGGTAAGGGTAAGGGTAAGGGTAAGGGTAAGGGTAAGGGTAAGGGTAAGGGTAAGGGTAAGGGTAAGGGTAAGCTTAAGGATAAGGGTAAGGGTAAGGGTAAAGGTAAGGGTAAGCCTAAGGGTAAAAGCAAGGGTAAGGGTAAGGGTTAGGGTAAGGGTAAGGGTTAGGGTAAGGGTAAGGGTAAGGGTAAGGGTAAGGGTAAGGGTAAGGGTAAGTGTAAGGGTAAGGGTAAGGGTAAGCTTAAGGGTAAAAGCAAGGGTAAGGGTAAGGGTAAGGGTAAGGGTAAGGGTAAGGGTAAGGGTAAGAGTAAGGGTAAGGGTAAGGGTAAGGGTAAGGGTAAGGGTAAGGGTAAGGGTAAGCTTAAGGGTAAGGGTAAGGGTAAGGGTAAGGGTAAGGGTAAGCTTAAGGGTAAGGGTAAGGGTAAGGGTAAGGGTAAGGGTAAGGGTAAGCTTAAGGGTAAAAGCAAGGGTAAGGGTAAGGGTAAGGGTAAGGGTAAGGGTAAGGGTAAGGGTAAGCTTAAGGGTAAAAGCAAGGGTAAGGGTAAGGCTAAGGGTAAGGGTAAGGGTAAGGGTAAAGGTAAGGGTAAGCCTAAGGGTAAAAGCAAGGGTAAGGGTAAGGGTAAGGGTAAGGGTAAGGGTAAGGGTAAGGGTAAGGGTAAGGGTAAGGGTAAGCTTAAGGGTAAAAGAAAGGGTAAGGGTAAGGGTAAGGGTAAGGGTAAGGGTAAGGGTAAGGGTAAGGGTAAGGGTAAGGGTAAGGGTAAGGGTAAGGGTAAGGGTAATGGTAAGGGTAAGGGTAAGGGTAAGGGTAAGGGTAAGGGTAAGGGTAAGGGTAAGGGTAAGGGTAAGGGTAAGGGTAAGGGTAAGGGTAAGGGTAAGGGTAAGGGTAAGGGTAAGGGTAAGGGTAAGCTTAAGGGTAAAAGCAAGGGTGAGGGTAAGGGTTAGGGTAAGGGTAAGGGTAAGGGTAAGGGTAAGGGTAAGCTTAAGGGTGAAAGCAAGGGTAAGGGTAAGGGTAAGGGTAAGGGTAAGGGTAAGGGTAAAGGTAAGGGTAAGCCTAAGGGTAAAAGCAAGGGTAAGGGTAAGGGTAAGGGTAAGGGTAAGGGTAAGCTTAAGGGTAAAAGCAAGGGTAAGGGTAAGGGTAAGGGTATGGGTAAGGGTAAGGGTAAGGGTAAGGGTAAGGGTAAGCTTAAGGGTAAGGATAAGGGTAAGGGTAAAAGCAAGGGTAAGGGTAAGGGTAAGGGTAAGCTTAAGGGTAGAAGCAAGGGTAAGGGTAAGGGTAAGGGTAAGGGTAAGGGTAAGGGTAAGGGTAAGGGTAAGCTTAAGGGTAAGGGTAAGGGTAAGGGTAAGGGTAAGCTTAAGGGTAAAAGCAAGGGTAAGGGTAAGGGTAAGGGTGAGGGTAAGGGTAAGGGTAAGGGTAAGGGCAAGGGTAAGGGTAAGCTTAAGGGTAAAAGCAAGGGTAAGGGTAAGGGTAAGGGTAAGGGTAAAGGAAAGGGTAAGGGTAAGGGTAAGGGTAAGGGTAAGGGTAAGGGTAAGGGTAAGGGTAAGCTTAAGGGTAAAAGCGAGGGTAAGGGTAAGGGTAAGGGTAAGGGTAAGGGTAAGGGTAAGGGTAAGGGTAAGGGTAAAGGTAAGGGTAAGCCTAAGGGTAAAAGCAAGGGTAAGGGTAAGGGTAAGGGTAAGGGTAAGGGTAAGAGTAAGGGTAAGGGTAAGGGTAAGGGTTAGCTTAAGGGTAAAAGCAAGGGTAAGGGTAAGGGTAAGGGTAAGGGTAAGGGTAAGCCTAAGGGTAAAAGCAAGGGTAAGGGTAAGGGTAAGGGTAAGGGTAAGGGTAAGCTTAAGGGTAAAAGCAAGGGTAAGGGTAAGGGTAAGGGTAAGAGTAAGGGTAAGGGTAAGGGTAAGCTTAAGGGTAAAAGCAAGGGTGAGGGTAAGGGTAAGGGTAAGGGTAAGGGTAAGGGTAAGGGTAAGGGTAAGCTTAAGGGTAAAAGCAAGGGTAAGGGTAAGGGTAAGGGTAAGGGTAAGGGTAAGGGTAAGGGTAAGGGTAAGGGTAAGGGTAAGGGTAAGGGTAAGGGTAAAGGTAAGGGTAAGGGTAAGGGTAAGGGTAAGGGTAAGGGTAAGGGTAAGGGTAAGGGTAAGGGTAAGGGTAAGGGTAAGGGTAAGGGTAAGGGTAAGGGTAAGGGTAAGGGTAAGGGTAAGCTTAAGGGTAAAAGCAAGGGTAAGGGTAAGGGTAAGGGTAAGGGTAAGCCTAAGGGTAAAAGCAAGGGTAAGGGTAAGGGTAAGGGTAAGGGTAAGGGTAAGCTTAAAGGTAAAAGCAAGGGTAAGGGTAAGGGTAAGGGAAAGGGTAAGGGTAAGGGTAAGCTTAAGGGTAAAAGCAAAGGTAAGGGTAAGTGTAAGGGTAAGGGTAAGGGTAAGGGTAAGGGTAAGGGTAAAGGTAAGGGTAAGCCTAAGGGTAAAAGCAAGGGTAAGGGTAAGGGTAAGGGTTAGGGTAAGGGTAAGGGTAAGGGTAAGGGTAAGGGTAAGGGTAAGGGTAAGGGTAAGGGTAAGGGTAAGGGTAAGCTTAAGGGTAAAAGCAAGGGTAAGGGTAAGGGTAAGGGTAAGGGTAAGGGTAAGGGTGAGGGTAAGGGTAAGGGTAAGGGTAAAGGTAAGGGTAAGCCTAAGGGTAAATGCAAGGGTAAGGGTAAGGGTAAGGGTAAGGGTAAGGGTAAGGGTAAGGGTAAGGGTAAGGGTAAGGGTAAGAGTAAGGGTAGGGGTAAGGGTAAGGGTAAGCTTAAGGGTAAAAGCAAGGGTAAGGGTAAGGGTAAGGGTAAGGGTAAGGGTAAGGGTAAGGGTAAGGGTAAGGGTAAGGGTAAGGGTAAGGGTAAGCTTAAGGGTAAAAGCAAGGGTAAGGGTAAGGGTAAGGGTAAGGGTAAGGGTAAGGGTAATGGTAAGGGTAAGGGTAAGGGTAAGCTTTGGGGTAAAAGCAAGGGTAAGGGTAAGGGTAAGGGTAAGGGTAAGGGTAAGGGTAAGGGTAAGGGTAAGCTTAAGGGTAAAAGCAAGGGTAAGGGTAAGGGTAGGGGTAAGGGTAAGGGTAAGTGTAAGGGTAAGGGTAAAGGTAAGGGTAAGCCTAAGGGTAAATGCAAGGGTAAGGGTAAGGGTAAGGGTAAGGGTAAGGGTAAGGGTAAGGGTAAGTGTAAGGGTAAGGGTAAGGGTAAGGGTAAGGGTAAGGGTAAGGGTAAGGGTAAGCTTAAGGGTAAAAGCAAGGGTAAGGCTAAGGGTAAGGGTAAGGGTAAGGGTAAGGGTAAGGGTAAGGGTAAGGTTAAGCTTAAGGGTAAGGAAAAGGGTAAGGGTAAGGGTAAGCTTAAGGGTAAAAGCAAGGGTAAGGGTAAGGGTAAGGGTAAGGGTAAGGGTAAGCTTAAGGGTAAAAGCAAGGGTAAGGGTAAGGGTAAGGGTAAGGGTAAGGGTAAGGGAAAGGGTAAGGGTAAGCTTAAGGGTAAAAGCAAGGGTAAGGGTGAGGGTAAGGGTAAGGGTAAAGGTAAGGGTAAGCCTAAGGGTAAAAGCAAGGGTAAGGGTAAGGGTAAGGGTAAAGGTAAGGGTAAGGGTAAGGGTAAGGGTAAGGGTAAGGGTAAGGGAAAGGGTAAGGGTAAGGGTAAGGGTAAGGGTAAGGGTGAGGGTAAGGGTAAGGGTAAGGGTAAGCTTAAGGGTAAAAGCAAGGGTAAGGGTAAGGGTAAGGGTAAGCCTTACCCTTACCCTTACCCTTACCCTTGCTTTTACCCTTAAGCTTACCCTTACCCTTACCCTTACACTTAGCCTTACCCTAAACCCTAACCCTTACCCTTGCTTTTACCCTTAGGCTTACCCTTACCCTTACCCTCACCCTTACCCTTGCTTTTACCCTTAAGCTTACCCTTACCCTTACCCTTACCCTTACCCTTACCCTTACCCTTACCCTTACCCTTGCTTTTACCCTTAGGCTTACCCTTACCTTTACCCTTACCCTTACCCTTACCTTTACCCTTACCCTTACCCTTACCCTTACCCTTGCTTTTACCCTTAAGCTTACCCTTACCCTTACCCTTACCCTTACCCTTACCCTTACCCTTACCCTTACCCTTACCCTTACCCTTACCCTTACCCTTACTTTTACCCTTAAGCTTACCCTTACCCTTACCCTTACCCTTACCCTTACCCTTACCCTTACCCTTACCCTTACCCTTACCCTTACCCTTGCTTTTACCCTTAAGCTTACCCTTACCCTTACCCTTAAGCTTACCCTTACCCTTACCCTTACCCTTACCCTTACCCTTACCCTTACCCTTACCCTTGCTTTTACCCTTAAGCTTACCCTTACCCTTACCCTTACCCTTACCCTTACCCTTGCTTTTACTCTTAAGCTTACCCTTACCCTTACCCTTACCCTTAAGCTTACCCTTACCCTTACCCTTACCCTTACCCTTACCCTTACCCTTACCCTTACCCTTACCCTTACCCTTACCCTTACCCTTACCCTTACCCTTGCTTTTACCCTTAAGCTTACCCTTACCCTTACCCTTACCCTTACCCTTAAGCTTACCCTTACCCTTACCCTTACCCTTACCCTTACCCTTGCTTTTACCCTTAGCTTACCCTTACCCTTACCCTTACCCTTACCCTTGCTTTTACCCTTGAGCTTACCCTTACCCTTACCCTTACCCTTACCCTTAAGCTTACCCTTACCCTTACCCTTACCCTTACCCTTACCCTTACCCTTACCCTTACCCTTACCCTTACCCTTACCCTTGCTTTTACCCTTAAGCTTACCCTTACCCTTACCCTTACCCTTACCCTTACCCTTACCCTTACCCTTACCCTTACCCTTACCCTTACCCTTACCCTTACCCTTACCCTTACCCTTACCCTTACCCTTGCTTTTACCCTAAGGCTTACCCTTACCTTTACCCTTACCCTTACCCTTACCCTTACCCTTACCCTTACCCTTACCCTTACCCTTACCCTTGCATTTACCCTTAAGCTTACCCTTACCCTTACCCTTTCCCTTACCCTTACCCTTACCCTTGCTTTTACCTTTAAGCTTACCCTTACCCTTACCCTTACCCTTACCCTTACCCTTGCTTTTACCCTTAGGCTTACCCTTACCCTTACCCTTACCCTTACCCTTGCTTTTACCCTTAAGCTTACCCTTACCCTTACCCTTACCCTTACCCTTACCCTTACCCTTACCCTTACCCTTACCCTTACCCTTACCCTTACCCTTACCCTTACCCTTACCCTTACCTTTACCCTTACCCTTACCCTTACCCTTACCCTTACCCTTACCCTTACCCTTACCCTTACCCTTACCCTTACCCTTACCCTTGCTTTTACCCTTAAGCTTACCCTTACCCTCACCCTTACCCATACCCTTACCCTTACCCTTACCCTTACCCTTACCCTTACCCTTACCCTCACCCTTGCTTTTAGCCTTAAGCTTACCCTTACCCTTACCCTTACCCTTACCCTTACCCTTACCCTTACCCTTGCTTTTACCCTTAAGCTTACCCTTACCCTTACCCTTACCCTTACCCTTTCCCTTGCTTTTACCCTTAGGCTTACCCTTACCCTTACCCTTACCCTTACCCTTGCTTTTACCCTTAAGCTTACCCTTACCCTTACCCTCACCCTTACTCTTACCCTTACCCTTACCCTTACCCTTACCCTTACCCTTGCTTTTACCCTTAGGCTTACCCTTACCTTTACACTTACCCTTACCCTTACCCTTACCCTTACCCTTACCCTTACCCTTACCCTTACCCTTACCCTTACCCTTGCTTTTACCCTTAAGCTTACCCTTACCCTTACCCTTACCCTTACCCTTACCCTTTCCCTTACCCTTGCTTTTACCCTTAAGCTTACCCTTACCATTACCCTTACCCTTACCCTTACCCTTACCCTTACCCTTACCCTTACCCTTACCCTTACCCTTACCCTTACCCTTACCCTTGCTTTTACCCTTAAGCTTACCCTTACCCTTACCCTTAACCTTACCCTTAAGCTTACCCTTACCCTTACCCTTACCCTTACCCTTACCCTTACCCTTACCCTTACCCTTACCCTTGCTTTTACCCTTAAGCTTACCCTTACCCTTACCCTTACCCTTACCCTTACACTTGCTTTTACCCTTACCCTTATCCTCACCCTTAAGCTTAACCTTATCCTTACCCTTACCCTTACCCTTACCCTTACCCTTACCCTTACCCTTACCCTTACCCTTACCCTTACCCTTGCTTTTACCCTTAAGCTTACCCTTACCCTTACCCTTACCCTTACCCTTACCCTTACCCTTACCCTCACCCTTGCTTTTACCCTTAAGCTTACCCTTACCCTTACCCTTACCCTTACCCTTACCCTTACCCTTACCCTTACCCTTACCCTTACCCTTACCCTTACCCTTACCCTTACCCTTACCCTTACCCTTACCCTTACCCTTACCCTTACCCTTACCCTTGCTTTTACCCTTAAGCTTACCCTTACCCTTACCCTTACCCTTACCCTTACCCTTACCCTTACCCTTACCCTTACCCTTAACCTTGCTTTTACCCTTAGGCTTACCCTTACCTTTACCCTTACCCTTACCCTTACCCTTACCCTTACCCTTACCCTTACCCTTACCCTTACCCTTACCCTTGCTTTTACCCTTAAGCTTACCCTTACCCTTACCCTTACCCTTACCCTTACCCTTACCCTTGCTTTTACCCTTAAGCTTACCCTTACCCTTACCCTTACCCTTACCCTTGCTTTTACCCTTAGGCTTACCCTTTCCCTTACCCTTACCCTTACCCTTAAGCTTACCCTTACCCTTACCCTTACCCTTACCCTTACCCTTACCCTTACCCTTACCCTTACCCTTACCCTTACCCTTACCCTTGCTTTTACCCTTAAGCTTACCCTTACCCTAACCCTTACACTTACCCTTACCCTTACCCTTACCCTTACCCTTACCCTTACCCTAACCCTTACCCTTACCCTTGCTTTTACCCTTAGGCTTACCCTTACCTTTACCCTTACACTTACCCTTACCCTTAAGCTTACCCTTACCCTTACCCTTACCCTTACCCTTACCCTTACCCTTACCCTTACCCTTACCCTTACCCTTACCCTTGCTTTTACCCTTAAGCTTACCCTTACCCTTACCCTCACACTTACCCTTACCCTTACCCTTACCCTTACCCTTACCCTTACCCTTACCCTTACCCTTACCCTTACCCTTACCCTAACCCTTACCCTTACCCTTGCTTTTACCCTTAGGCTTACCCTTACCTTTACCCTTACCCTTACCCTTACCCTTACCCTTACCCTTACCCTTACCCTTACCCTTACCCTTACCCTTACCCTTGCTTTTACCCTTAAGCTTACCCTTACCCTTACCCTTACCCTTACCCTTACCCTTACCCTTACCCTTACAATTACCCTTGCTTTTACCCTTAAGCTTACCCTTACCCTTACCCTTACCCTTACCCTCACCCTTACCCTTACCCTTACCCTTGCTTTTACCCTTAAGCTTACCCTTACCCTTACCCTTACCCTTACCCTTACCCTTACCCTTACCCTTACCCTTACCCTTAACCTTGCTTTTACCCTTAAGCTTACCCTTACCCTTACCCTTACCCTTACCCTTACCCTTACCCTTACCCTTACCCTTGCTTTTACCCTTAAGCTTACCCTTACCCTTACCCTTACCCTTACCCTCACCCTTACCCTTACCCTTACCCTTGCTTTTACCCTTAAGCTTACCCTTACCCTTACCCTTACCCTTACCCTTACCCTTACCCTTACCCTTACCCTTGCTTTTACCCTTAAGCTTACCCTTACCCTTACCCTTACCCTTACCCTTACCCTTACCCTTACCCTTACCCTTACCCTTACCCTTACCCTCACCCTTACCCTTACCCTTACCCTTACCCTTGCTTTTACCCTTAGGCTTACTCTTACCTTTACCCTTACCCTTACCCTTACCCTTACCCTTACCCTTGCTTTAACCCTTAAGCTTACCCTTACCCTCACCCTTACCCTTACCCTTACCCTTGCTTTTACCCTTAAAGCTTACCCTTACCCTTACCCTTACCCTTACCCTTACCCTTGTTTTACCCTTAGGCTTACCCTTACCCTTACCCTTACCCTTACCCTTGCTTTTACCCTTAAGCTTACCCTCACCCTTACCCTTACCCTTACCCTTACCCTTACCCTTACCCTTACCCTTACCCTTACCCTTACCCTTACCTTTACCCTTACCCTTGCTTTTACCCTTAGGCTTACCCTAACCTTTCCCTTACCCTTACCCTTACCCTTACCCTTACCCTTACCCTTACCCTTACCCTTACCCTTACCCTTACCCTTGCTTTTACCCTTAAGCTTACCCTTACCCTTAACCTTACCCTTACCCTTACCCTTACCCTTACCCTTGCTTTTACCCTTAAGCTTACCCTTACCCTTACCCTTACCCTCACCCTTACCCTTACCCTTACCCTTGCTTATACCCTTAAGCTTACCCTTACCCTTACCCTTACCCTTACCCTTACCCTTACCATTACCCTTACCCTTACCCTTACCCTTACCCTTGCTTTTACCCTTAGGCTTACCCTTACCTTTACCCTTACCCTTACCCTTACCCTTACCCTTGCTTTTACCCTCAAGCTTACTCTTACCCTTACCCTTACCCTAACCCTTACCCTTGCTTTTACCCTTAAGCTTACCCTTACCCTTACCCTTACCCTTACCCTTACCCTTACCCTTACCCTTACCCTTACCCTTACCCTTACCCTTACCCTTGCTTTTACCCTTAAGCTTACCCTTACCCTTACCCTTACCCTTACCCTTACCCTTACCCTTACCCTTACCCTTACCCTTACCCTTGCTTTTACCCTTAAGCTTACCCTTACCCTTACCCTTACCCTTACCCTTACCCTTACCCTTACCCTTACCCTTACCCTTACCCTTACCCTTGCTTTTACCCTAAGGCTTACGCTTACCTTTACCCTTACCCTTACCCTTGCTTTTACCCTTAAGCTTACACTTACCCTTACCCTTACCCTTACCCTTACCCTCACCCTTGCTTTTACCCTTAAGCTTACCCTTACCCTTACCCTTACCCTAACCCTTACCCTTACCCTTACCCTTACCCTTACCCTTACCCTTGCTTTTACCCTTACCCTTACCCTTGCTTTTACCCTTAGGCTTACCCTTACCCTTACCCTTACCCTTACCCTTACCCTTACCCTTACCCTTACCCTTGCTTTTACCCTTAAGCTTACCCTTACCCTTACCCTTACCCTTACCCTTACCCTTACCCTTACCCTTACCCTTACCCTTACCCTTACCCTTACCCTTACCCTTACCCTTGCTTTTACCCTTAAGCTTACCCTTACCCTTACCCTTACCCTTACCCTTACCCTTACCCTTACCCTTACCCTTACCCTTACCCTTACCCTTACCCTTACCCTTACCCTTACCCTTACCCTTACCCTTACCCTTGCTTTTACCCTTAAGCTTACCCTTACCCTTACCCTTACCCTTACCCTTACCCTTACCCTTACCCTTGCTTTTACCCTTAAGCTTACCCTTACCCTTACCCTTACCCTTACCCTTACCCTTACCCTTACCCTTACCCTTACCCTTACCCTTACCCTTACCCTTACCCTTACCCTTACCCTTACCCATACCCTTGCTTTTACCCTTAGGCTTACCCTTACCTTTACCCTTACCCTTACCCTTAACCTTACCCTTACCCTTACCCTTACCCTTACCCTTACCCTTGCTTTTACCATTAAGCTTACCCTTACCCTTACCCTTACCCTTACCCTTACCCTTACCCTTGCTTTTACCCTTAAGCTTACCCTTGCCCTTACCCTTACCCTTACCCTTACCCTTGCTTTTACCCTTAGGCTTACCCTTACCCTTACCCTTACCCTTACCCTTACCCTTACCCTTACCCTTACCCTTACCCTTACCCTTACCCTTACCCTTACCCTCACCCTTGCTTTTACCCTTAAGCTTACCCTTACCCTTACCCTTACCCTTACCCTTACCCTTACCCTTACCCTTACCCTTACCCTCACCCTTACCCTTACCCTTACCCTTACCCTTACCCTTACCCTTACCCTTGCTTTTACCCGTAGGCTTACCCTTACCTTTACCCTTACCCTTACCCTCACCCTTACCCTTACCCTTACCCTTACCCTTGCTTTTACCCTTAAGCTTACCCTTACCCTTACCCTTACCCTTACCCTTGCTTTTACCCTTAAGCTTACCCTTAAGCTTACCCTTACCCTTACCCTTACCCTTACCCTTACCCTTACCCTTACCCTTACCCTTGCTTTTACCCTTAAGCTTACCCTTACCCTTACCCTTACCCTTACCCTTACCCTTACCCTTACCCTTGCTTTTACCCTTAAGCTTACCCTTACCCTTACCCTTACCCTTACCCTTACCCTTACCCTTACCCTTACCCTTACCCTTACCCTTACCCTTACCCTTACCCTTACCCTTACCCTTACCCTTACCCTTGCTTTTACCCTTAGGCTTACCCTTACCTTTACCCTTACCCTTACCCTTACCCATACCCTTACCCTTACCCTTGCTTTTACCCTTAAGCTTACCCTTACCCTTACCCTTACCCTTGCTTTTACCCTTAGGCTTACCCTTACCCTTACCCTTACCCTTACCCTTGCTTTTACCCTTAAGCTTACCCTTACACTTACCCTTACCCTTACCCTTACCCTTACCCTTACCCTTACCCTTACCCTTACCCTTACCCTTACCCTTACCCTTACCCTTACCCTTGCTTTTACCCTTAGGCTTACCCTTACCTTTACCCTTACCCTTACCCTTACCCTTACCCTTACCCTTACCCTTACCCTTACCCTTACCCTTACCCTTACCCTTACCCTTACCCTTACCCTTACCCTTGCTTTTACCCTTAAGCTTACCCTTACCCTTACCCTTACCCTTACCCTTACCCTTACCCTTACCCTTGCTTTTACCCTTAAGCTTACCCTTACCCTTACTCTTACCCTTACCCTTACCCTCACCCTTACCCTTACCCTTACCCTTACCCTTGCTTATACCCTTAAGCTTACCCTTACCCTTACCCTTACCCTTACCCTTACCCTTACCCTTACCCTTACCCTTGCTTTTACCCTTAGGCTTACCCTTACCTTTACCCTTACCCTTACCCTTACCCTTACCCTTACCCTTACCCTTACCCTTACCCTTGCTTTTACCCTTAAGCTTACCCTTACCCTTACCCTTACCCTTACCCTTACCCTAACCCTTACCCTTGCTTTTACCCTTTAGCTTACCCTTACCCTTACCCTTACCCTTACCCTTACCCTTACCCTTACCCTTACCCTTACCCTTACCCTTACCCTTACCCTTACCCTTACCCTTACCCTTACCCTTACCCTTACCCTTACCCTTACCCTTACCCTTACCCTTACCCTTACCCTTACCCTTGCTTTTACCCTTAGGCTTACCCTTACCTTTACCCTTACCCTTACCCTTACCCTTACCCTTACCCTTACCCTTACCCTTACCCTTACCCTTACCCTTGCTTTTACCCTTAAGCTTACCCTTACCCTTACCCTTACCCTTACCCTTACCTTTACCCTTGCTTTTACCCTTAAGCTTACCCTTACCCTTACCCTTACCCTTACCCTTAACCTTGCTTTTACCCTTAAGCTTACCCTTACCCTTACCCTTACCCTTACCCTTACCTTTACCCTTGCTTTTACCCTTAAGCTTACCCTTACCCTTACCCTTACCCTTACCCTTACCCTTACCCTTGCTTTTACCCTTAGGCTTACCCTTACTCTTACCCTTACCCTTAACCTTGCTTTTACCCTTAAGCTTACCCTTACCCTTACCCTTACTCTTACCCTTACCCTTACCCTTACCCTTACCCTTACCCTTACCCTTACCCTTACCCTTACCCTTACCCTTACCCTTGCTTTTACCCTTAGGCTTACCCTTACCTTTACCCTTACCCTAACCCTTACCCTTACCCTTACCCTTACCCTTACCCTTGCTTTTACCCTTAAGCTTACCCTTACCCTTACCCTTACGCTTACCCTTACCCTTACCCTTACCCTTGCTTTTACCCTTAAGCTTACCCTTACCCTTACCCTTACCCTTACCCTTACCCTTACCCTTACCCTTACCCTTACCCTTACCCTTGCTTTTACCCTTAAGCTTACCCTTACCCTTACCCTTACCCTTACCCTTACCCTAACCCTTACCCTTGCTTTTACCCTTAAGCTTACCCTTACCCTTACCCTTACCCTTACCCTTACCCTTACCCTTACCCTTACCCTTACCTTTACCCTTACCCTTACCCTTACCCTTACCCTTACCCTTACCCTTACCCTTACCCTTACCCTTACCCTTACCCTTGCTTTTACCCTTAAGCTTACCCTTACCCTTACCCTTACCCTTACCCTTACCCTTACTTTTACCCTTACCCTTACCCTTGCTTTTACCCTTAAGCTTACCCTTACCCTTACCCTTACCCTTACCCTTACCCTTACCCTTACCCTTACCCTTACCCTTACCCTTGCTTTTACCCTTAGACTTACCCTTACCTTTACCCTTACCCTTACCCTTACCCTTACCCTTACCCTTACCCTTACCCTTGCTTTTACCCTTAAGCTTACCCTTACCCTTACCCTTACCCTTACCCTTACCCTTACCCTTACCCTTACCCTTACCCTTACCCTTACCCTTGCTTTTACCCTTAAGCTTACCCTTACCCTTACCCTTACCCTTACCCTTACCCTTGCTTTTACCCTTAGGCTTACCCTTACCCTTACCCTTACCCTTACCCTTGCTTTTACCCTTAAGCTTACCCTTACCCTTACCCTTACCCTTACCCTTGCTTTTACCCTTAAGCTTACCCTTACCCTTACCCTTACCCTTACCCTTACCCTTACCCTTACCCTTACCCTTACCCTTACCCTTGCTTTTACCCTTAAGCTTACCCTTACCCTTACCCTTACCCTTACCCTTGCTTTTACCCTTAGGCTTACCCTTACCCTTACCCTTACCCTTACCCTTGCTTTTACCCTTAAGCTTACCCTTACCCTTACCCTTACTCTTACCCTTACCCTTACCCTTACCCTTACCCTTACCCTTACCCTTACCCTTACCCTTACCCTTACCCTTACCCTTACCCTTACCCTTACCCTTGCTTTTACCCTTAGGCTTACCCTTACCTTTACCCTTACCCCAACCCTTACCCTTACCCTTACTCTTACCCTTACCCTTGCTTTTACCCTTAAGCTTACCCTTACCCTTACCCTTACCCTTACCCTTACCCTTACCCTTGCTTTTACCCTTAAGCTTACCCTTACCCTTACCCTTACCCTTACCCTTACCCTTACCCTTACCCTTACCCTTACCCTTACCCTTACCCTTACCCTTGCTTTTACCCTTAAGCTTACCCTTACCCTTACCCTTACCCTTACCCTTACCCTTACCCTTACCTTACCCTTACCCTTACCCTTATCCTTGCTTTTACCCTTAGGCTTACCCTTACCTTTACCCTTACCCTTACCCTTACCCTTACCCTTACCCTTGCTTTTACCCTTAAGCTTACCCTTACCCTTACCCTTACCCTTACCCTTAAGCTTTCCCTTACACTTACCCTTACCCTTACCCTTACCCTTACCCTTACCCTTACCCTTACCCTTACCCTTACCCTTACCCTTACCCTTGCTTTTACCCTTAAGCTTACCCTTACCCTTACCCTTACCCTTACCCTTACCCTTACCCTTACCCTTACCCTTGCTTTTACCCTTAAGCTTACCCTTACCCTTACCCTTACCCTTACCCTTACCCTTGCTTTTACCCTTAAGCTTACCCTTACCCTTACCCTTACCCTTACCCTTAAGCTTTCCCTTACACTTACCCTTACCCTTACCCTTACCCTTACCCTTACCCTTACCCTTACCCTTACCCTTACCCTTACCCTTACCCTTACCCTTACCCTTGCTTTTACCCTTAAGCTTACCCTTACCCTTACCCTTACCCTTACCCTTAAGCTTTCCCTTACACTTACCCTTACCCTTACCCTTACCCTTACCCTTACCCTTACCCTTACCCTTACCCTTACCCTTACCCTTACCCTTACCCTTGCTTTTACCCTTAAGCTTACCCTTACCCTTACCCTTACCCTTAAGCTTACCCTTACCCTTACCCTTACCCTTACCCTTACCCTTACCCTTGCTCTTACCCTTAAGCTTACCCTTACCCTTACCCTTACCCTTACCCTTAAGCTTACCCTTACCCTTACCCTTACCCTTACCCTTACCCTTACCCTTACCCTTACCCTTACCCTTACACTTACCCTTACCCTTACCCTTACCCTTGCTTTTACCCTTAAGCTTACCCTTACCCTTACCCTTACCCTTACCCTTGCTTTCACCCTTAAGCTTACCCTTACCCTTACCCTTACCCTTAAGCTTACCCTTACCCTTACCCTTACCCTTACCCTTACCCTTACCCTTACCCTTACCCTTACCCTTACCCTTACCCTTACCCTTACCCTTGCTTTTACCCTTAAGCTTACCCTTACCCTTACCCTTAACCTTACCCTTACCCTTACCCTTACCCTTACCCTTACCCTTGCTTTTACCCTTAGGCTTATCCTTACCTTTACCCTTACCCTTACCCTTACCCTTACCCTTACCCTTACCCTTACCCTTACCTTTACCCTTACCCTTGCTTTTACCCTTAAGCTTACCCTTACCCTTACCCTTACCCTTACCCTTACCCTTACTCTTGCTTTTACCCTTAAAATTACCCTTACCCTTACCCTTACCCTTACCCTTACCCTCGCTTTTACCCTTAGGCTTACCCTTACCCTTTCCCTTACCCTTACCCTTGCTTTTACCCTTAAGCTTACCCTTACCCTTACCCTTACCCTTACCCTTACCCTTACCCTTACCCTTACCCTTACCCTTACCCTTACCCTAACCCTTACCCTTACCCTTACCCTTACCCTTACCCTTGCTTTTACCCTTAGGCTTACCCTTACCTTTACCCTTACCCTTACCCTTACCCTTACCCTTGCTTTTACCCTTAAGCTTACCCTTACCCTTACCCTTACCCTTACCCTTACCCTTACCCTTACCCTTACCCTTACCCTTACCCTTACCCTTACCCTTACCCTTACCCTTACCCTCACCCTTGCTTTTACCCTTAAGCTTACCCTTACCCTTACCCTTACCCTTACCCTTACCCTTACCCTTGCTTTTACCCTTAAGCTTACCCTTACCCTTACCCTTACCCTTACCCTTACCCTTGCTTTTACCCTTAGGCTTACCCTTACCCTTACCCTTACCCTTACCCTTGCTTTTACCCTTAAGCTTACCCTTACCCTTACCCTTACCCTTACTCTTACCCTTACCCTTACCCTTACCCTTACCCTTGCTTTTACCCTTAGGCTTACCCTTACCTTTACCCTTACCCTTACCCTTAACCTTACCCTTACCCTTACCCTTACCCTTACCCTTACCCTTGCTTTTACCCTTAAGCTAACCCTTACCCTTACCCTTACCCTTACCCTTACCCTTAACCTTACCCCTACCCTTGCTTTTACCCTTAAGCTCACCCTTACCCTTACCCTTACCCTTACCCTTACACTTACCCCTACCCTGACCCTTACCCTTGCTTTTACCCTTAAGCTTACCCTTACCCTTACCCTTACCCTTACCCTTAAGCTTACCCTTACCCTTACCCTTACCCTTACCCTTACCCTTACACTTACCCTTGCTTTTACCCTTAAGCTTACCCTTACCCTTACCCTTACCCTTAACCTTACCCTTACCCTTGCTTTTACCCTTAAGCTTACCCTTACCCTTACCCTTACCCTTACCCTTACCCTTACCTTTGCTTTCACCCTTACCCTTACCCTTACCCTTACCCTTGCTTTTACCCTTAAGCTTACCCTTACCCTTACCCTTACCCTTACCCTAACCCTAACCCTTAACCTTACCCTTACCCTTACCCTTACCCTTACCCTTACCCTTGCTTTTACCCTTAGGCTTACCCTTACCTTTACCCTTACCATTACCCTTACCCTTACCCTTACCCTTACCCTTACCCTTACCCTTACCCTTGCTTTTACCCTTAAGCTTACCCTTACCCTTACCCTTACCCTTACCCTTACCCTTACCCTTACCCTTACCCTTACCCTTACCCTTACCCTTACCCTTGCTTTTACCCTTAAGCTTACCCTTACCCTTACCCTTACCCTTACCCTTACCCTTACCCTTACCCTTACCCTTACCCTTACCCTTACCCTTACCCTTACCCTTACCCTTGCTTTTACCCTTAAGCTTACCCTTACCCTTACCCTTACTCTTACCCTTACCCTTACCCTTACCCTTACCCTTGCTTTTACCCTTAAGCTTACCCTTACCCTTACCTTTACCCTTACCCTTACCCTTACCCTTACCCTTACCCTTACCCTTACCCTTACCCTTACCCTTACCCTTACCCTTACCCTTACCCTTGCTTTTACCCTTAGGCTTACCCTTACCTTTAGCCTTACCCTTACCCTTACCCTTACCCTTACCCTTACCCTTACCCTTGCTTTTACCCTTAAGCTTACCCTTACCCTTACCCTTACCCTTACCCTTACCCTTACCCTTACCCTTGCTTTTACCCTTAAGCTTACCCTTACCCTTACCCTTACCCTTACACTTACCCTTGCTTTTACCCTTAGGATTACCCTTACCCTTACCCTTACCCTTACCCTTACCCTTACCCTTGCTTTTACCCTTAAGCTTACCCTTACCCTTACCCTTACCCTTACCCTTACTCTTACCCTTACCCTTACCCTTGCTTTGACCCTTAGGCTTACCCTTACCTTTACCCTTACCCTTACCCTTACCCTTACCCTTACCCTTACCCTTACCCTTACCCTTACCCTTGCCCTTACCCTTACCCTTACCCTTGCTTTTACCCTTAAGCTTACCCTTACCCTTACCCTTACCCTTACCCTTACCCTTACCCTTACCCTTGCTTTTACCCTTAAGCTTACCCTTACCCTTACCCTTACCCTTACCCTTACCCTTGCTTTTACCCTTAGACTTACCCTTACCCTTACCCTTACCCTTACCCTTACCCTTGCTTTTACCCTTAAGCTTACCCTTACTCTTACCCTTACCCTTACCCTTACCCTTACCCTTACCCTTACCCTTACCCTTACCCTTACCCTTACCCTTACCCTTACCCTTACCCTTGCTTTTACCCTTAGGCTTAACCTAAAAAGCAAGGGTAAGGTTAAGGGTAAGGGTAAGGATAAGCCCAAGGGTAAAAGCAAGGGTAAGGGTAAGGGTAAGGGTAAGGGTGAGGGTAAGCTTAAGGGTAAAAGCAAGGGTAAGGGTAAGGGTAAGGGTAAGGGTAAGGGTATGGGTAAGGGTAAAGGTAAGGGTAAGCCTAAGGGTAAAAGCAAGGGTAAGGGTAAGGGTAAGGGTAAGGGTAAGGGTAAGGGTAAGGGTAAGGGTAAGGGTAAGGGTAAGGGTAAGTGTAAGCTTAAGGGTAAAAGCAAGGGTAAGGGTAAGGGTAAGGGTAAGGGTAAGGGTAAGGGTAAGGGTAAGGGTAAGCTTAAGGGTAAGGGTAAGGGTAAGGGTAAGGGTAAGCTTAAGGGTAAAAGCAAGGGTTAGGGTAAGGGTAAGGGTAAGGGTAAGGGTAAGGGTAAGGGTAAGGGTAAGCTTAAGGGTAAAAGCAAGGGTAAGGGTAAGGGTAAGGGTAAGGGTAAGGGTAAGGGTAAGGGTAAGCTTAAGGGTAAAAGCAAGGGTAAGGGTAAGTGTAAGGGTAAGGGTAAGGGTAAGGGTAAGGGTAAGGGTAAGGGTAAAGGTAAGGGTAAGCTTAAGGGTAAAAGCAAGGGTAAGGGTAAGGGTAAGGGTAAGGGTGAGCCTAAGGGTAAAAGCAAGGGTAAGGGTAAGGGTAAGGGTAAGGGTAAGGGTAAGGGTAAGGGTAAGCTTAAGGGTAAAAGCAAGGGTAAGGGTAAGGGTAAGGGTAAGGGTAAGCCTAAGGGTAAAAGCAAGGGTAAGGGTAAGGGTAAGGGTAAGGGTAAGGGTAAGGGTAAGGGTAAGGGTAAGGGTAAGCTTAAGGGTAAAAGCAAGGGTAAGGGTAAGGGTAAGGGTAAGGGTAAGGGTAAGGGTAAGAATAAGGGTAAGGGTAAGGGTAAGGGTAAGGGTAAAGGTAAGGGTAAGCTTAAGGGTAAAAGCAAGGGTAAGGGTAAGGGTAAGGGTAAGGGTGAGCCTAAGGGTAAAAGCAAGGGTAAGGGTAAGGGTAAGGGTAAGGGTAAGGGTAAGGGTAAGGGTAAGCTTAAGGGTAAAAGCAAGGGTAAGGGTAAGGGTAAGGGTAAGGGTAAGCCTAAGGGTAAAAGCAAGGGTAAGGGTAAGGGTAAGGGTAAGGGTAAGGGTAAGGGTAAGGGTAAGGGTAAGGGTAAGCTTAAGGGTAAAAGCAAGGGTAAGGGTAAGGGTAAGGGTAAGGGTGAGCCTAAGGGTAAAAGCAAGGGTAAGGGTAAGGGTAAGGGTAAGGGTAAGGGTAAGCTTAAGGGTAAAAGCAAGGGTAAGGGTAAGGGTAAGGGTAAGGGTAAGGGTAAGGGTAAGGGTAAAAGCAAGGGTAAGGGTAAAAGCAAGGGTAAGGGTAAGGGTAAGGGTAAGGGTAAGGGTAAGGGTAAGGGTAAGGGTAAGGGTAAGGGTAAGGGTAAGGGTAAGGGTAAGGGTAAGGGTAAGGGTAAGGGTAAGGGTAAGGGTAAGGGTAAGGGTAAGGGTAAGGGTAAGCTTAAGGGTAAAAGCAAGGGTAAGGGTAAGGGTAAGGGTAAGTGTAAGCCTAAGGGTAAAAGCAAGGGTAAGGGTAAGGGTAAGGGTAAGGGTAAGGTTAAGGGTAAGGGTAAGGGTAAGGGTAAGCTTAAGGGTAAAAGCAAGGGTAAGGGTAAGGGTAAGGGTAAGGGTAAGGGTTAGCCTAAGGGTAAAAGCAAGGGCAAGGGTAAGGGTAAGGGTAAGGGTAAGGGTAAGCTTTAGGGTAAAAGCAAGGGTAAGGGTAAGGGTAAGGGTAAGGGTAAGGGTAAGGGTAAGGGTAAGGGTAAGCTTAAGGGTAAAAGCAAGGGTAAGGGTAAGGGTAAGTGTAAGGGTAAGGGTAAGGGTAAGGGTAAGGGTAAGGGTAAGGTTAAGGGTAAGGGTAAGGGTAAGCTTAAGGGTAAAAGCAAGGGTAAGGGTAAGGGTAAGGGTAAGGGTAAGGGTAAGGGTAAGGGTAAAGGTAAGGGTAAGCCTAAGGGTAAAAGCAAGGGTAAGGGTAAGGGTAAGGGTAAGGGTAAGGGTAAGCTTAAGGGTAAAAGCAAGGGTAAGGGTAAGGGTAAGGGTAAGGGTAAGGGTAAGCTTAAGGGTAAAAGCAAGGGTAAGGGTAAGGGTAAGGGTAAGGGTAAGGGTAAGGGTATGGGTAAGGGTAAAGGTAAGGGTAAGCTTAAGGGTAAAAGCAAGGGTAAGGGTAAGGGTAAGGGTAAGGGTAAGCTTAAGGGTAAAAGCAAGGGTAAGGGTAAGGGTAAGGGTAAGGGTAAGCCTAAGGGTAAAAGCAAGGGTAAGGGTAAGGGTAAGGGTAAGCTTAAGGGTAAAAGCAAGGGTAAGGGTAAGGGTAAGGGTAAGGGTAAGGGTAAGGGTAAGGGTAAGGGTAAGGGTAAGGGTAAGCTTAAGGGTAAAAGCAAGGGTAAGGGTAAGGGTAAGGGTAAGGGTAAGCTTAAGGGTAAAAGCAAGGGTAAGGGTAAGGGTAAGGGTAAGGGTAAGCCTAAGGGTAAAAGCAAGGGTAAGGGTAAGGGTAAGGGTAAGGGTAAGGGTAAGCTTAAGGGTAAAAGCAAGGGTAAGGGTAAGGGTAAGGGTAAGGGTAAGGGTAAGGGTAAGGGTAAGGGTAAGGGTAAGGGTAAGGGTAAGGGTAAGGGTAAGCTTAAGGGTAAAAGCAAGGGTAAGGGTAAGGGTAAGGGTAAGGGTAAGGGTAAGGGTAAGGGTAAGGGTAAAGGTAAGGGTAAGCCTATGGGTAAAAGCAAGGGTAAGGGTAAGGGTAAGGGTAAGGGTAAGGGTAAGGGTAAGCTTAAGGGTAAAAGCAAGGGTAAGGGTAAGGGTAAAAGTAAGGGTAAGGGTAAGGGTAAGGGTAAGGGTAAGGGTAAGGGTAAGCTTAAGGGTAAAAGCAAGGGTAAGGGTAAGGGTAAGGGTAAGGGTAAGGGTAAGGGTAAGGGTAAGGGTAAGGGTAAGGGTAAAGGTAAGGGTAAGGGTAAGGGTAAGGGTAAGGGTAAGGGTAAGGGTAAGCTTAAGGGTAAAAGCAAGGGTAAGGGTTAGGGTAAGGGTAAGGGTAAGGGTAAGGGTAAGGGTAAGCTTAAGGGTAAAAGCAAGGGTAAGGGTAAGGGTAAGGGTAAGGGTAAGGGTAAGGGTAAGGGTAAGGGTAAGGGTAAGGGTAAGGGTAAGCTTAAGGGTAAAAGCAAGGGTAAGGGTAAGGGTAAGGGTAAGCGTAAGGGTAAGGGTAAGGGTAAGCTTAAGGGTAAAAGCAAGGGTAAGGGTAAGGGTAAGGGTAAGGGTAAGGGTTAGGGTAAGGGTAAAGGTAAGGGTAAGCCTAAGGGTAAAAGCAAGGGTAAGGGAAAGGGTAAGGGTAAGGGTAAGGGTAAGGGGTAAGGGTAAGGGTAAGGGTAAGGGTAAGGGTAAGAGTAAGGGTAAGGGTAAGGGTAAGCTTAAGGGTAAAAGCAAGGGTAAGGGTAAGGGTAAGGGTAAGGGTAAGCCTAAGGGTAAAAGCAAGGTAAGGGTAAGGGTAAGGGTAAGGGTAAGGGTAAGGGTAAGCTTAAGGGTAAAAGCAAGGGTAAAGGTAAGGGTAAGGGTAAGGGTAAGGGTAAGGTAAGCTTAAGGGTAAAAGCAAGGTTAAGGGTAAGGGTAAGGGTAAGGGTAAGGGTAAGCTTAAGGGTAAAAGCAAGGGTAAAGGTAAGGGTAAGGGTAAGGGTAAGGGTAAGGGTAAGCTTAAGGGTAAAAGCAAGGGTAAGGGTAAGGGTAAGGGTAAGGGTAAGGGTAAGGGTAAGGGTAAGGGTAAGGGTAAAGGTAAGGGTAAGCCTAAGGGTAAAAGCAAGGGTAAGGGTAAGGGGTAAAGGGTAAGGGTAAGGGTAAGGGTAAGGGTAAGGGTAAGGGTAAGGGTAAGGGTAAGGGTAAGGGTAAGGGTAAGGGTAAGGGTAAGGGTTAGGGTAAGGGGTAAGGGTAAGGGTAAGGGTAAGCTAAAGGGTAAAAGCAAGGGTAAGGGTTAGGGTAAGGGTAAGGGTAAGGGTAAGGGTAAGGGTAAGGGTAAGGGTAAGCTTAAGGGTAAAAGCAAGGGTAAGGGTAAGGGTAAGGGTAAGGGTAAGGGTAAGGGTAAAGGTAAGGGTAAGCCTAAGGGTAAAAGCAAGGGTAAGGGTAAGGGTAAGGGTAAGGGTAAGGGTAAGGGTAAGGGTAAGGGTAAGGGTAAGGGTAAGGGTAAGCTTAAGGGTATAAGCAAGGGTAAGGGTAAGGGTAAGGGTAAGGGTGAGGGTAAGGGTAAGGGTAAGGGTAAGGGTAAGGGTAAGCTTAAGGGTAAAAGCAAGGGTAAGGGTAAGGGTAAGGGTAAGGGTAAGGGTAAGGGTAAGCTTAAGGGTAAAAGCAAGGGTAAGGGTAAGGGTAAGGGTAAGGGTAAGGGTAAGGGTAAGGGTAAGGGTAAGGGTAAGGGTAAGGGTAAGGGTAAGGGTAAGGGTAAAGGTAAGGGTAAGCCTAAGGGTAAAAGCAAGGGTAAGGGTAAGGGTAAGGGTAAGGGTAAGGGTAAGGGTAAGGGTAAGGGTAAGGGTAAGGGTAAGGGTAAGGGTAAGGGTAAGTGTAAGGGTAAGCTTAAGGGTAAAAGCAAGGGTAAGGGTAAGGGTAAGGGTAAGGGTAAGCCTAAGGGTAAAAGCAAGGGTAAGGGTAAGGGTAAGGGTAAGGGTAAGCTTAAGGGTAAAAGCGAAGGGTAAGGGTAAGGGTATGGGTAAGGGTAAGGTTAAGGGTAAAGGTAAGGGTAAGCCTAAGGGTTAAAAGCAAGGGTAAGGGTAAGGGTAAGGGTAAGGGTAAGGGGTAAGGGTAAGGGTAAGGGTAAGGGTAAGGGTAAGGGTAAGGGTAAGGGTAAGGGTAAGGGTAAGGGTAAGCTTAAGGGTAAAAGCAAGGGTAAGGGTAAGGGTAAGGGTAAGGGTAAGGGTAAGGGTAAGGGTAAGCTTAAGGGTAAAAGCAAGGGTAAGGGTAAGGGTAAGGGTAAGGGTAAGGGTAAGGGTAAGGGTAAGGGTAAGGGTAAGCTTAAGGGTAAGCTTAAGGGTAAAAGCAAGGGTAAGGGTAAGGGTAAGGGTAAGGGTAAGCTTAAGGGTAAAAGCAAGGGTAAGGGTAAGGGTAAGGGTAAGGGTAAGGGTAAGGGTAAGGGTAAGTGTAAAGGTAAGGGTAAGCCTAAGGGTAAAAGCAAGGGTAAGGGTAAGGGTAAGGGTAAGGGTAAGGGTAAGGGTAAGGGTAAGGGTGAGGGTAAGGGTAAGGGTAAGGGTAAGGGTAAGGGTAAGGGTAAGGGTAAGGGTAAGCTTAAGGTAAAAGCAAGGGTGAGGGTAAGGGTAAGGGTAAGGTAAGGGTAAGGGTAAGGGTAAGGGTAAGGGTAAGGGTAAGGGTTAGGGTAAGGGTAAGGGTAAGCCTAAGGGTAAAAAGCAAGGGTAAGGGTAAGGGTAAGGGTAAGGGTAAGGGTAAGCTTAAGGGTAAAAGCAAGGGTAAGGGTAAGGGTAAGGGTAAGGGTAAGGGTAAGGGTAAGCTTAAGGGTAAAAGCAAGGGTAAGGGTAAGGGTAAGGGTAAGGGTAAGGGTAAGGGTAAGGGTAAGGGTAAGGGTAAGGGTAAGGGTAAGGGTAAAGGTAAGGGTAAGCCTAAGGGTAAAAGCAAGGGTATGGGTAAGGGTAAGGGTAAGGGTAAGGGTAAGGGTAAGGGTAAGGGTAAGGGTAAGGGTAAGGGTAAGGGTAAGGGTAAGGGTAAGGGTAAGGGTAAGCTTAAGGGTAAAAGCAAGGGTAAGGGTAAGGGTAAGGGTAAGGGTAAGGGTAAGGGTAAGGGTAAGGGTAAGCTTAAGGGTAAAAGCAAGGGTAAGGGTAAGGGTAAGGGTAAGGGTAAGGGTAAGGGTAAGGGTAAGGGTAAGGGTAAGGGTAAGGGTAAGGGTAAGGGTAAGGGTAAGGGTAAGGGTAAGCTTAAGGGTAAAAGCAAGGGTAAGGGTAAGGGTAAGGGTAAGGGTAAGGGTAAGGGTAAGGGTAAGGGTAAGGGTAAGGGTAAGGGTAAGGTAAGGGTAAGGGTAAGCTTAAGGGTAAAAGCAAGGGTAAGGGTAAGGGTAAGGGTAAGGGTAAGGGTAAGGGTAAGGGTAAGCCTAAGGGTAAAAGCAAGGGTAAGGGTAAGGTAAAAGCAAGGGTAAGGGTAAGGGTAAGGGTAAGGGTAAGGGTAAGGGTTAGGGTAAGGGTAAGGGTAAGGGTAAGCTTAAGGGTAAAAGCAAGGGTAAGGGTAAGGGTAAGGGTAAGGGTAAGGGTAAGTGTAAGCTTAAGGGTAAAAGCAAGGGTAAGGGTAAGGGTAAAGGTAAGCGTAAGCCTTAGGGTAAAAGCAAGGGTAAGGGTAAGGGTAAGGGTAAGGGTAAGGGTAAGGGTAAGGGTAAGGGTAAGGGTAAGGGTAAGGGTAAGCTTAAGGGTAAAAGCAAGGGTAAGGGTAAGGGTAAGGGTAAGGGTAAGGGTAAGGGTAAGGGTAAGGGTAAGCTTAAGGGTAAAAGCAAGGGTAAGGGTAAGGGTAAGGGTAAGGGTAAGGGTAAGGGTAAGGGTAAGGGTAAGGGTAAGGGTAAGGGTAAGGGTAAGGGTAAGCTTAAGGGTAAAAGCAAGGGTAAGGGTTAGGGTAAGGGTAAGGGTAAGGGTAAGGGTAAGCTTGAGGGTAAAAGCAAGGGTAAGGGTAAGGGTAAGGGTAAGGGTAAGGGTAAAGGTAAGGGTAAGCTAAGGGTAAAAGCAAGGGTAAGGGTAAGGGTAAGGGTAAGGGTAAGGGTAAGGGTAAGGGTAAGGGTAAGGGTAAGGGTAAGGGTAAGGGTAAGCTTAAGGGTATAAGCAAGGGTAAGGGTAAGGGTAAGGGTGAGGGTAAGGGTAAGGGTAAGGGTAAGCTTAAGGGTAAAAGCAAGGGTAAGGGTAAGGGTAAGGGTAAGGGTAAGGGTAAGGGTAAGGGTAAGGGTAAGGGTAAGGGTAAGGTTATGGGTAAGGGTAAGGGTAAGGGTAAGGGTAAGGGTAAAGGTTAGGGTAAGCCTAAGGGTAAAAGCAAGGTAAGGGTAAAGGTAAGGGTAAGGGTAAGGGTAAGGGTAAGGGTAAGGGTAAGGGTAAGGGTAAGGGTAAGGGTAAGGGTAAGGGTGAGGGTAAGCTTAAGGGTAAAAGCAAGGGTAAGGGTAAGGGTAAGGGTAAGGGTGAGCCTAAGGGTAAAACAAGGGTAAGTGTAAGGGTAAGGGTAAGCTTAAGGGTAAAAGCAAGGGTAAGGGTAAGGGTAAGGGTGAGGGTAAGGGTAAGCTTAAGGGTTAAAGCAAGGGTAAGGGTAAGGGTAAGGGTAAGGGTAAGGGTAAGGGTAAAGGTAAGGGTAAGCCTAAGGGTAAAAGCAAGGGTAAGGGTAAGGGTAAGGGTAAGGTTAAGGGTAAGGGTAAGGGTAAGGGTAAGGGTAAGGGTAAGGGTAAGGGTAAGGGTAAGGGTAAGGGTAAGGGTAAGGGTAAGCTTAAGGGTAAAAGCAAGGGTAAGGGTAAGGGTAAGGGTAAGGGTAAGGGTAAGGGTAAGGGTAGGCTTAAGGGTAAAAGCAAGGGTAAGGGTAAGGGTAAGGGTGAGGGTAAGGGTAAGGGTAAGGGTAAGGGTAAGCTTAAGGTAAAAGCAAGGGTAAGGGTAAGGGTAAGGGTAAGGGTAAGGGTAAGGGTAAGGGTAAGCTTAAGGGTAAAAGCAAGGTTAAGGGTAAGGGTAAGGGTAAGGGTAAGGGTAAGGTAAGGGTAAGGTAAGGGTAAGGGTAAGCTTAAGGGTAAAAGCAAGGGTAAGGGTAAGGGTAAGGGTGAGGGTAAGGGTAAGGGTAAGGGTAAGGGTAAGCTTAAGGGTAAAAGCAAAGGTAAGGGTAAGGGTAAGGGTAAGGGTAAGGGTAAGGGTAAGGGTAAGGGTAAGGGTAAGGGTAAGCTTAAGGGTAAAAGCAAGGGTAAGGTAAGGGTAAGGGTAAGGGTAAGGGTAAGGGTAAGGGTAAGGGTAAGGGTAAGGGTAAGGGGTAAAGG